>PVHX01023523.1:0-25594 GCA_004024805.1 Geosciurus inauris
GTGCATATAAAGGTGTTTAATATGAAGAATTTAATCTGCTTATAATTTTGTGCAAAGTTAGAAAAATTATGATTGTAACAATTTTTTTCTATTTGCCTCAACAAATGTTCTCAGTGAACAGTGTGTACAGCTTCTGAAAATTTGTTTTTTTCTGTTATGTTTGATAACATGTATTAAAATGCAATTTTTGAGAAAAAATTAAAAAAACTCAAATGACTTAAAGTATTAGAAGATAATTTATAGGTAATTAGTTAGAATTTTAATAAGAATTCAATAACACTTATAATTATACTACACTGATATAAATTTAATTCAAGAGCATAACTCATTTATCAATATAATAATAAAGATTAATTTTCTAGAAATAAACTTAACAAGATATGTGCAAGGTCTATATGAAGAAATCAAACTGTAAAGTGCCACTGAAGACCATAAAAGAAGACTTGAATAAATGAAGAGACTTTCCTAGGTCTTTTATAAGATGATGTAATGATAAAATATATATATGTGCATGTACATATATAAACCTAAATATGCAATGCAATTGAAACATATATTAATATAATATTAATATTTGGAACTTTGAAAATATGACTCCAAAGGTTCATCTGGAAAATAGTCATAAAGAAACTACCAGAAACATTTGAACAATTATAGAAATGAAAGGACTAGCACCATCAGATAAGTACATCTCAAAGCAATGTAAACTAAACTATGACTTACTGTGGCAAGAATGAAATAATAAATTAGGGAACATAAAAGTTCTCCAGATAGGCCCAAATGCACAATAGAAAAAATGGATTATTGTAGAAGTCCAATTTTGTTGGAATAGATTTGTTTGGACAACAGCTAGCCATTGGTAGGCAGAGAAATGAAAGCTAAATTCTCCTTTTATTTCTTATACCACAATGAATTCTAGAGCTTCAAATGTATAAGAGGATATAAAAGACAGTAAATACAAAAAATAGAGTCATTACAGATAATAAGGTACTGTATACTTCAAAAGTCTAGAAGAAAGAATTTTGAATTGTTTTATCATTCACGAATGGTGGGAAATCACATGGTACCCTATAAACATGAATGATGTGTATATTTTAATTGTATTAGTTAGAAAGTAAATTTACTTTAAATTAAAAAGTTCTTGAGATGGGAATGTCTTTTATATTTTATATTTAAAGAAATCAGAAACCATCAAGATACATACTATTAAGCATACACATGAAATGAATACTTCTGTACTCTATTTAGAATCATATCCAAAGTGATCAATATAGAAGATAGATTAGTCACTGCTCTATGGGAACCTGAAAAGAATATCAAAATGCAGCTCATAGGAAATGCATCGTGCAGAGACAGACACAAATACCCAGGGAAATATACAAAGAAAGGTGACCAATGTCTTTCATAATTAAAGAAAGGGAAATTAAAATAACTAGATACCACTTTATTGTTTTGCCAAAGGTAAAGAAGGGTGGGAAGCATGCATTCTCACAGACTGTTGAGTTCATACATACTAAGCATCAGTTTGGCTAATATGATAAAATCTGCAGTTTCTTCTATCCATTGTTCAATGTCTAAGAATACATCCTACAAATACTTTCAGTTGCATATGTGGAAGAATGTTCTTTAAATTTCCAGAAAAAGACTAATCAAATTAATTAAGGTATACATCTATGCACTCTACAGCTATTCCAAAGATGGAGAATTTAATTAAGTGCAATTATGGAAGCATACTTAATTCAGGTTTAGAAAAAAATAGCAAAATCAATGTGCAGAGCAGTATACACTAGGACCCAGTCACTTTTAATAAGTTAATAAAGAGTATATACCTTTGCTAACTTGTGCTTTCAACATTTCTGGAAAGATCCACCAAAAAAAAAAAAATGGTTTGCAACAGTATCCTTTGGATTGTGGACCATGAGTCTTTCTTTGAAGGGAGACTGACTATTCATTATCTTACCATTTAAACTATTTGCATTTTCACCAAACACATACATATCCTTCACAACAAAGGTTTTGAGAGACAAATGATCATTTTTTTCTGAAGAACAAATGAGAGCTAGGTAATATTATTATCTGTAAAGAATTCTTTATAACCTATGTAGATCAATTTACAAATAATTAAAATGTATTTTATCTTGAACAAAAAAGACTAGGGGATGGATAATAAAGTATTACAACGCAGTTAAAAGATCAGTCCATGGAGGAACACAGGTGCAATTGGAGTGCTCATTTGTCACTAGAGGTATATGATCTGTATTCATTTCTTGAACAAGCAGCCATGCTCTGGGCATTTTGCTTACTTTCCACGAATCTAAATTTCATATTATGGAGATAATAATAATAACAGTAATAGTGATAATTGCACTAATACTTACCTCATAAAAACTATTATAAAGATTAAATAAGAAAATAACCATAAAGTTTTATCACAGTTCCTGACACAATAATTGCTTAAGAAATATAAGTTCTCATCAAAGAGTGTAAAGAGAAAAAGAATGTCAGCCAGCTGTCCTTTTGCTCTAGGAATGCCTACTAAGAAATTTCAGAGAGAAAGAGACACCATGTAAATATATAGACATAAAGATTTGTCTCCTAAACACAAAGTGGGGTTCGTATTTGATTCATGATTGCTTTCATCCACTTGCAAGACTTTGCCAATAGTGTCCTCCATTGTGAACAGGGTCCACACTCCATCACATGGCACCCTAGGCTTGGGGGCTCTCCTCTTCCTTCATTGGTCCTCCATCATGCTCCTCTTTGTACTTTATGCTCTTTCTTCACCTTACCCAGTTGAGTGAAGGACTTCAGCACTTGGTAGTGTGGGAGTACCTGGTCATGGAAAGCACATGGGCACTGGATCAAGCCAACCTGTGTTCTAATCTTGGCTCCAACACTTACTGATGCCTGGCCAAAGAAAATTCACTCTATCTTACTTGCTAAGAAAATTTGGTTTTGATAGATAAACTTTTCTTATTTAGACATCAAAATAACTATTGGGTTTACAAACCAGAACATAGCAATAATTAACAAAAAGTACAGTGTTCCCCACATAGTAATAATTGCCTAAATGTCTGCTCCCTTAGAACATCCGCAGCCTCTCTCACATCTGGACTTTCTTGCTAATATGCACGATAAGCCTCTTAGTTCCCTTAGTTTCCTGGATTATTACAGCAGTTGTTTCACTGGCTTCCAAATCTCCATTTGGTCCCTCCTCCTAGGCTTTCTTTTGGGTTCATCTTTGTAAGCATTTTTCTGAGCATGTCTCTGCTGAAATCATCAGTGATTACTCATGTTCCCAGATGGAACTCCAATCTCTGCCAATGTATTCTTCCAACCCTCTGTTAACACATTCTCTTAGCTTTGCCTGTGCTCCAGCATTCTGTAGACCTCCCTCATCCCTGGATCTGTGCTCCAGTTATTACCTACTTTCAGAATATTCTCCTTTAACCAATACTTCTTTCTAAAAGTCCTCATCCTCCAGTAGATTGAGAGTTCCCTATGAACGAGGGCTATAACATTCATCTTTATATTTCTACCAACTGGAACCATACTTGGAACATAATGGTAATTTAAAAGAATGCCAAATAATAAAATAAAATAAAATAATGCCCATTTAAATAAAGCAAATAAATAAGCGGCCTGCAAACACGTTTCCACCTCTACCTCCCTACCAACACTGTGAGGTTAGAATGCAGTTTGATGATGACTTCAGTGTTAAGGTATTGTTTGGAGACCATGATAACAATGTTATCTACCATTTTTGAAATGCCATTTTATTCTAGGTTTAATACAAGGCATTTCATGTCTATGATGACATTTCATCAGAACATTCCACCTAGGACCATTCCATTATTTTTATTTTACAGATGAGGTAACTGAGACTCAGTTAGCACTTGGCCTGCTTGCCTCTGTTATTTTTTTTTATATTTCCCCATTACGTTACATAACCGATGGAAATTTAGTTCCTTTTTTATGACATAGCAATGATCTGCCAGCTAATGCATCTGGTACTTTACATCTGTTTGTCTCATCATTACGCCCGTTTTAGGACACAAGATTCCAAAGGTTAAGTGCTTTCCTCAAGGCCATTAGCCAGGTGAAGGAACAGAAATTAAAATCCCTTCCATGGATTAGAATGCACAGATGCCTTGAAAGACACACATACTCTGTTATTCCCCTGAATGTGATATGATATGATCACTAATTTGTTAGGATGGTTTGTGAAGTTCATGCAGGAGCAAGTTAAGAGACAACGTATATAAGAATCAGATCCCAGGGGTTTAGTATGCCATATGGTGCAGTTTGAACTCTCTCCTATAGGCAATGAAGAAAACATTAAACTCTAGCAGCAAAGAGGTACTTACTGGGATGCTGTTCCAGTAGTGCTAACCAAAGAAGATGGTATCTAAGTCAGAGTTGATGGAGAAGAGGGGGCTGAGTCAGGAAATATGCAGAAGACTGCCTATTTAATAAGCTTGACAATTGCCTCTTGAGCAGACTTTGCAACAATATGAAGTTCATTGTAGCCTCCGATGTAACTATTAAAACCAAAGTGAAATTTGTGGTTCCTATTGCCCATAGACCTAGAGTTTATTCTGTCACCATTAGTGGGGATAAGAGGCCTTTCAATAAGAAAAATGATCATTTAACTTCACAACGTTATTATATCAGTTTAAGGGATGCCAAGGTACAGCACCCACGTGGGTGTACCAGAGTGAATCTCCCCTTTGTGTAGGGATCAATAATTGTTCCACTAGCAATGGCTACAAAGCAACTTTTAAAACTAATAATTGTGGAAGAGCTGAATCCTTCATAATAAAAATCTTTAAAACCTTTATAAAATTCCTCTGCAAAGCCGCTTTCCTGAGGAGACCTATAATTATCGAAAAGCAAGATGAGAACATCAGCCCATTTCCCATAAACATGGATGGGCTGAACCTCAGCCAGAGAGCTAAAGGTAGGGAAATAAAACCCAAATGAGAAAATGAACCAGGATCAATTTTTCTTCCCAATGTATTTTATTGTATACAAACGATAAAATATAAACAGCCTCTGATTTCCCACCAGGCTGCTGAATTTTTTCTCTTTTTTAAACAAGCTGTGTGGCTAACACTGAATCACAGATCCTGTCCTTTCAATGTGCATCCAAACTGAGCCCCATTTATTTTGCTGAAGTTAACCCTATTTTCATTTGGCTGCTGCTTTGCTTTTCTTAAATTTTAAATTCAAGCACTTTGTTGGAATTTAAAATCTTTTTTCATGGATCTCTTAAAAATCATAGTGGCAGGGTTAGTCAATTCCTCCAATCTTCTGTTCAATATACTGGATTATTCATTATTATTCAAAAAGCAAGGAAAAGAAAACCTGGTTAAACTCAAATTCACACCAACTACCATTCCAAGCAATAGCCCTGCTTTTAGAAAATTTTCTAAGGCTCTTCTTCCAATGAAGTCCCATTGAATTTGGAGAAGTCTTCTTAATTTATACTGATAAGCAAAAGAAAGAAACAGGAGGCCAGAAAACCAAGACTTGGGTGGCCTTGGCAATTCATTTAATTACCCAAGTCTCAGTTTCCTTATCTCTATAAGGAAAGCACTGGACCAGAGCTTGAAGAAGAGGTAGTTTTAATTCCTTGGGCCAGGTCTGATCAATCAGTGACTGCCTCAGCTGCTTCTGGGTTCTCAGGTTGACTCCAGGCACAGGAGGAAGGAGTATCATCTTGATTAGTGCTATCAAGCATGCAGGAAATGATAGCATAATGTCAATGTTTTAATGTTACTGGGATATGATATTTTTAGATCTATTCCTATTCTCTGATTGAAAGAAAGAATGTACCTTCAACTAAACATGTGCTCAAGAATTATGAGAAGATGAAGTCAACGTTCCAGAGAAAGATGACTGAATAAGGATTAAAATAAGAGAGAATTCAGAGGAAAATGATTGATTATGAGATAAGAGAACCAAAGAAATTGAACTGGTGAGAAATATTATGTGCAGGCTTATAAACAGACTGAAGATGGAGATGAAGCCTATTGTCGGCAGTGATTCTCCCTGGTGTGATGCTTGAAGCAAGCATGTATGAAATGACAGGAACACCAACAAAGAACTTGTGGAAGTATCTGGAGACATTTTTGATTGACACGATTGACAGGGAATGCTACCGGCATGTGGTGGGTTTAGGCCAGGATCCTGCTGAACATCCTACAATGCACAAGATGGTCTCACATAATAAATATTTATCCAGCTCCAAATGTCAATTGTATCAAGGTTTTAGAAATCCTATATTAAATAAACAGATATAGAACAAGTTATTAAAAACTCTACATGCGTAAGTTACTGTGCTAGAAACTCCATTGTTCCCTAACATAATTGCTCCTTTCCTTAATTCATATCTGGACCATGTTTTCTAGCCGCCTTTTCACATCAGGCATGGTCATGTGATTGAGTTTGGTTCAATGAGATGTGAACAGAAGTTACATATGATAGATACCTCTGGGACTGCTCCTTTAATAAAACTTTCAACCTATAGTTTTCCTTTTGTAGAGCTGAATGGAGCAGACTCTCATCATGTAGGGAACAGGAAGGCACGTGATGAAGGAAGTCTGGTCCTTGACTGACTAAGGAGAGCAGAGTATTCCCTCAGTCCCTTGCTCCCACATTTGGTTGTGTTGCACAGGAAATATAAAATTTTATTTTTATTAAACTTTCAAAGGCCAAGGGTTGAATGTTACAGGAATTAACCCACCTGAATAACACACTGAAAAACCTCACCAAGTAGACTATCATAGTGAAGTTGTGCCCCTATAACAAAATAAAGTGGGTACTAGTCTGGTAGTGGTTGTGGAGGCAGTGAGGCCCAAGATCAAGGTGACAGTAGGTTTGGTGTCTAGTGTTGCTTTCTGCTTCCAAGATAGTGCCTTGCTGCTGTGTCCTCACAGGGTAGAAAGAAGGATGAATGCACTCAACCCTTATAAGAGTACTATATGCATGTGAATGGAGTCCTCCTAGTCTAATAACCTCCCAGAGGCTCACCTTGGATTTAGGTTACAACATACGAATTTTGGAAGGACACATACATTTAAGCTCTAGCATGCACTTTGTGCTGTTCCCTAACACAATCTGCATTTTCTATTCTCCACCTGTTTGTTTGTCTGACTCTGTCTCTGTCGCTTTCAACTGTCTTATATATGGAGGCATATTCTGTCTGCTCCTCCCCCTCCTTTTCTCTTTCTTTCCCTTCTGTCTTCTACATGGCTGCATATTTGGTTAACTTTCCCTTTATGACCTTTATTCCTGGTCCAAGTTTCTCCATTCTTTTTTTATTTTTTATTTTTTTGTGGGTACTGGGGATTGAACTCAGGGGTACTCTCCATTCTTAGAAACTCATTTGAATCATCGTTTTTCTGTCCAAAGCTGCTGACAATCTACCTTGGTCACTGTAATGTCTCTAAAGCAGGGACAAGAGGATAAGTGTCTCTCCTTTATATCACAGTTTCTAAAATCCATCTTGACTCCATAGTAGGTTATAGGATTCTTGAATTATTTTAGATTGTGAAGAAAAAAAAAATATACCAGACACTATATTCGGTTCCTTAGGTCATGAACTTGTGAGAAATTATGTTGTATAAAAATAAATGTCAAAGTATAAGGAAGGCTATAATAAATACATTATAGAAATAAATATAGTCCTTGGAGATTTTAGAGAACATCATGTGGTCAGAGACTTCGTGGAAAAAAAAAATGAATTGAAGCAATGACCTCTCTGGTAGGATTCATCAATGAGAAAGAAGCACAGACCAGGCATGAGGTCATTAAGGTGCCAATTACATTCAGGGACAGGAGCAAGTCCAATCGTTTAGTCTAGAAGGGAACCATTCAATAAAAATATAATGAGCCACAAATGAAAATTTTAATTTTTCAAATAATCATATTAGAAAAGTAAAAATAGAACAGGTGAAATTAATGTTACCAATATATTTTAATTCCAAATATATAAAATACAATTATTTTAACATGTAATACAAATAAAACTATTAACAAAATATTTTGCTGTTTTTTTTTTTTCTTCATTCCAAGGCTCTGAATTCTGGAATTCATTTTGTACTCACAGGACATTGCAATTTGGACTAGTTACATTTCAAATACCCGCTACATTCCCACGTGTCTTTTGTTATATCTTTGAACAGTGAGTGATCAGAAGCTGGCTGGGTTCAAGAGTTGGGACTGTGTTCTTAAAGTCATCCACATTGTTCAGGACACAATTGTACAATAGTTCTTGGTGTAGTCTCCCTGTGAGAATTGTTTCAATAAATCCTTCCATGGGAGAGAGGGTTTATGAAGTTTCATAGTATTTCCCACTGCAATGCAGAAGGAGCTATTGCCTAATGAAAGAAGGTCCTAATTGGCTACCCTTATAAATCTTCCTGAATACAGGTTTCTGATATTTGACTTTGACATAGTAAGTCTGTCTCCTTAGCTATAAGAGATGGGTTGCAACAAAGTCAGCAACGTCCTCCAGGGACAGTAAGTTTTAACATTCTCAGATTCTGGCCAGCAATATCAGCAGCCTCAGGTCATGAACCAAATCTGGGTCTTCTGGAGCAAATCCAGTGGTTCTGTGAGTTGCTTTGGATCACTTTTGGGAATTATGGATTTTTGGAAAAAAAATCTGTATTTTCTTTAAAGTGTTTTTTTTTTTTTTTTTTCCAGTTTGGATTCAGTATTTTTTTTTGTACTCAGTGCATGTCCAATCTCCTGTGTCTTATTCAAGTCTCTATAATTTCTCTTGTTCAAGTGCTCAGTGCTATCTTGATTTCAATAACCTTCAAATTGACCTTCTGATTTTACTCACATTCCCTTCCATCCATTCCTTCCACTGTTGCTTAAGAGATATTTCAAAAAAATAAGTCGGGATGTATTCATTTTTATTCTGTTCTGCAAAGGTCTCAATCAGCCACTGCTTTTCACTTTCAATGAGGTTTATTTAGCCATAAACTATGTGTAATATTCATCACAAAAAGTAACATTTTTAGGCTCCCTACTGAGTTCACCTCAGAATGGTGACTCCCTGGAATTTCCTGCTTAGTGCCCTTGGCTCTTTTTATGAGAGTGTGAAGCCCTAGGTATATGGAACAAAGTCCAAACCTCTCACATTCATGCCTAACTGATCTCAGATTACTGCTTATGAACTTGTATCTCACCAGTTTCTTGTTGTTTCCTATATTTATTTGTTTCACTCAACTTTTTTGCTTCTATGACCAAAAATCCCAACAAGAAAAATTTTAAAGGAGGAAAAGGTTATTTGGGGACTCTTAGTTTCAGAGGCTTCATGCAATAAAAAGCTGGCTGCATTCCTCAGAGCTCCAGGTAAGGCAGAACATTATGGCAGATTGGTGTGGTGGAGGGAAGCCGGTCAGGACATGGCCACCCTTAATCAGAAAGAGGAAGAAAGAGAGAGAGAGTTCACCTCATGCACAAAATATAAAACCCAAAGGCAAGCCACCAGTGGCCCACCTCTTCCAGCCACACCCTACCTGCTTTCAGTTACCACTCAGTGAATCCCTATCAGGGAATTAATTGACTGTTGTGTTAAGGCTTTCATAACCCAATCATTCCATCTCTAAACTGTCTTGAATTGCTGCATACATAGGCTTTTAGGGGGCACCTCCGATTTAAAGCATGATATTAATATTCCTAAGTTGCCAGGAGCAAGAGCCTAATAAAGCTTCTGTGACTGCTCTGTGGAAGGTACTATGCTTCCAATGCCAGGTTTACTTTCAGCCTCCCATAACCCGGTGAAGTAGGGGGCATGTATGGAGTGGGAAATTGAGGCTATGATCTTGATAAAGGTCACAGAACTGGTACACATCAGAAGGGGATTCCAACTCCAAGCACTAGCAGACTCTGGAATTTAGCATTAAGCACTCCTCTGTGTTCTGGCATTTCTGTGGTATTACTCACGGCTTCTATCACCCCAGCTTCTGGCTAGCAATGACTTTCTTCTTTCATTAGGCATAGACCAAATGTTGGCTGTCTCATCTATGAAGCCTTCTCTCCCATGTCCTGATAGATCATCCTGTCCCTGTAGTCATACAGATAGATTTGGTAAATACTTTACCAATACAGTCCTTTACATTGGCAACTGTTGGTTATGTGTTTCACCTACTGGTGAAATGACTCACTGTAGTTCTTTGCATCTCAGTTACCTTTAGTAATAATGGATATGTTAGTACTACGTATCTCATAGGTTGTTGTGTGAAAGAAATACCAATGATATAATAAACCTGGAGTCCCTGTAACAGGGCCTGGAACATAGGAAATGATACTGACTTGAGGGTTAGCTTTAATTATCCTTACCATTTCTATTACTAGACTGAAGATGAAGGAATTTGCATGAACAGTTGCTATGCCCCCAGCAAGGAGCATCACACCTTTGACTATGTAAGTGCTCCATGAATGCCTGATGAGCCGAATCATGGTGAATTGCTATTTCTTCTTGGACTTCTACTCTGCAGAGCCTTCTACATATATCAGCCTTCTGCTTCTTTGCACATGAATTTAAATGTTCTTTGTTTCAGAATATTTCTGGCTGCTCACAACGAATTTGCTAGTTTCTCAATTTATTCCTACCAAGGCCTGCCCGCCCCACCCTACCCCAATACACACACGAAAACACTTTCCCTATTTCCCTATTTCTGTTAGAAGGGCTGAAAAATAAAGTAAGAAATAAGGCATGTTCCTTTCTATTTATATGTAGCTGACTTTCTAGCGGATGAGGAATGATATACAAGACAACAAGTAAATCTACATGCTCTGCCAAGATCAAACAGATCAAGGAATAGAGGATACCAATTAATTGGGAGGCGAGGCTCTTTCAGTATATCAGAAGGCTTCCTTAATGGTACCTGAGTGAAAGAAGGCACCAAAGAGCCAGGTTAGGGCATTTCCAGGTAAGATGTGCAAAGTAAGTGTTCTTGGTTTTGGAACAGGCTTGGAGTTTACCTAGAAGAGCAAGAAGAGCTATTGTGTAGAGTGTTAAAAAATTTAGCCCATGAAAGTGAGGGATTCATTTCATTTATAGCCATATTATAGAATAAAGTGTGGAGTTTTCCCAGAGACATTGGAATTGCAACAGTGACATGACCTTACAGGAGTCACTTTGGCCTCAGTATACTGAAAACAGGGTAGGAGATCAAGAGAGAGTGCTAGAAGACAAGTTGGAAGCCACTGGAACATTCTAGCTGATAGTGAAAGTTTGAATCAGGGTTAGCTATGGACCTGCTGGGACATGTTTACACTTAATATGCTAAAAAATACAGAACTCCTCACATATCTATAAGAGTAAATAGGATATTTTTATGTAGCCATTACCAAGTCTATAAAGATTCTGTGATCCCCTGGCTTTTCCTTTTCCTGCCTTTCTGTAATATTTCTTGCTTTTCTTCTTTTCCACTTCTTCCACTGGGATTGGTAAACTGACTTTCTAAGGGGCTAGATAGGAAATAATTTTGACTTTGAAGGAAACAATCACTGTCACAATACCCAACAAGATATTGTGATGCAGACACACTTTATATAAGTGAATATGAGTGGTGCTAATATAAGTATATTTATTAAAAAAAAGTGGAGGCCAGATTTAACTGACTATAATTTATTGACTCCTACCCTATAGTCTTCTGAGGCAAATACCACACACTATGGTTACCCAAATTTAATTTAGCAAGTGTCTTTAACAGACCAGATCTACCTCCTCACTTCTTCCTCCCAATGCCCTGCTTGCTCCCCTGCATTTCCCTCATTCTTACCATCATACTACTATTAAAATGCAACAAAGCAGTAACAAACGGCTCTTACGATCACATATACATCTGATCTGTGTTCAATATTTCCCCACTCTCACAAAAATGTTCATGGTTTGATGAATACTTTTTCCAAGCTGAAACCTAAGCAACTCTGCACATTCAATTGGTGAATGTCTCTATTAAGTTTCGTCTCCAACAGTACAGTTCTCCCTTCCTCTTTATATTAATCTGTTAATTAAAAGGTTTTTGTTTGAGGTGTTGTTTGTGTACATCCTAAGTATCCAGATCAATGCATTTTACATATGCATGTGGTGGACTCCCCAGATTACAAGCCAGATGGTCATGACCCATGTATTCCATCCTACCCAAATGTTCTACATCATTTTCTACTTTAGAGTATAGCTTATCATGCCTGTTTTTGAACTATATATAAAGGGGAAGTTTTCTATATCTTATAAAAGTAACATTATTTCAATTTCAAAAAACTGAGTCATTTGTCATGAAGAATTTTCCATATTCTGTGTTTTTCAGATTTTATCTTTAGCAAGCATCCCTTAATCTCATGCATTTCTTAAAATCTGAATGTTATACTTAGAAGATTTATCAGATTCAGGACAGTTGGTAAGAATAGGGATTTCCTATTACATTCCAGGGACATGTAGTCCATTGGTCACTCTTTAAATGACGTTAAAACTGATGCATGACTTGTGAATTATTTCCCTGTCTAGGTTCAGAACTCCTTCAGGGTTAGGTCACTCATAAAAACTGATCACTTAGTTTTTTGTCTAACAGAAGGCACTTAGTAAATAATTTTGAAAGGTAGAAAGGAAGGGCAACAAGTGAAAAAAAAGAGTTTTTAAAGAAGAAATGAATGACAAGGTGGAAGGAAGAAAAGGAGGGAGAGAGAGAAAGAGGAAGGAAGGAAAAAAAGAAGGAAGGAGGAAGGGGATGGGGAATTCGTTTACCAAATAGAATTTCTTAAGACTAGGGTCATTTTCTTATTCATTTTGGTATCTCTAGCCCTTACCACAGAGAAATAATTAAAAAAAAGACAATAATCATTATAAACAAAAATCCTGAATTATCATAGGATCTTTATTATTTGCCAAAATTCTATTTCAATGTATGCATAAGTCACAGAAACGTTTAAAATTATACACTTTTTTCTAAACCTTTTTTGTTTTTAGATGAATAAAATAATCCAAAAATTAAAGTCACATGCACCAAGTTTTTAGTTTTAGCACCAGAACTAGAATTTCTTTCCTTCAAGTCTCCATAATACCTTCTTTGGGGAAAGGCAGAAAATGTCCATTAAAGGAGTGAAGTTTTAACACAAATGACAGAAGTGTGGTAGCTGCTCTCACCGTTCATCTTCTACTCTCTCCCAAGGCGTGTTTTAAAGCCTTCCTGTGCAGTAAAGGCCCCCAAGTCCCAGGCTATAGGCAGTAGTCCACATTCATTTACTAAGTAGTTTGTGTATTTCTGTCTTGTCTTTGTGGCTCAATGATAATCCTCTGTCTACCGACACAGCATCTAAACATGCTATTATGTCTGTCATTGTTTCAACTGCAGAGCCAGCTAAACAGTAGGTGCTCTATAAATGCCTCCAGATGGTTTAATTGATGTTTAGTCTGGAAGCAGCTTTGTGCAGAAGGAACATTAGACTGGTGAATCTTCTGGTTCTGGTTCAGTTACTGACAGTACGGAGGGGAGGCACCACAGGAAAGCCAATTAAACTCTACGTGTTTTGACTTCAAAACTGTAAAATTGGCACAATAGTCTTTAATCCCCATAACTCTCAGGTATATGGTGAAGTTCAAATAGGATAATGCAAGCCATAAATTTCAGAACAGATACAAGGCTTTATTATCCAAGTTACATTATATCCCTCTCCATCTCCTTGCCATCTATTACCACCTTCTCGTTTAGGTGAACACTCAATATTCACCAAATGATTTTCCCTAAATCAATAATATAAACAAAGAAAACAAGATGATCCAGTAAAAGAGGCTCAGGAAATTGACTCTCAGGGTGCGTATACAATATTGTCTTGGAGAGGTAGGCTGATATAATATGCCACTAACTCTCTAAGTCAGAGAAGAATTTACCAGAAAGATTGCAAGTAAATGCATTTTCTACAATTCACTCTAGCGCAGCAATTCTCAGGAGATAACACCATTAATACTCTATTTCAAATTAAAAAACATATGCTTTTTCCTCTCAAAGAAAAAAAAGCTAGGGAATATGTCCCATTTTCTTTCTTTTACAAAACAAAAGCTTTTAAAATGATAAAAATTGTCTCTGCTTGATGAAACAGCCATCTGCATTTGATTTTGTTAAGTGTTATTCTTGTATCTTTTTATATTATTTTTATTGTTGGTTGGGGGAAAACGCATAAATACAAAGTGAACTTTTTGGAAGTCATACGATTTCTTGTTCAATTACTTCCCAAACTTCATCTCACCTTCAAGATGACCCTAAACTAAAATTTAACCTTTATTGAAGGAATTAAAATGAAGCTTGAGAAAATATATGTAGTTATTTATGTATAATGTCTTGCCTGCCCCTTCCCCCATTTTCATGATGTTGGTGGAGAAGGGAGATTAAGAAACTCTAGAATGAAGAATCACTATTGCATTTGGCATTTATATGACCCTCTATTATTGTAATCATTTTTATTAGTTATTTCTCATATTGGCTTTGGGAGAGAGATTGGATAAGCTTAGTACTCAGAGTGGGTGAGCTCCAGTGTGCTGTTAACTCCAGCGTGATGGTCATAAACACCAAATGGCATGCCATATGAAGCAAGCACAGGGCGGCTTTTCCAAACATGAGTTAAGATAAGGGAGACGGCATCTTCCATGTGAGTACTACAGCAATTTCAGAATGAATCTCATAGAGATGGTTTCTTTCAGTTTAGGACGAGGGGAGCTGATGTAAAGGTTTGTTGATAGTGCCCTTAAATGGGCTGTATTGACATTAGCAGCTAAAGTCTGAGGAAAAAGCAGTTGTGAGAAATGGGGCTGGCTATGATTTGGGGTTATAGTTCATGCTTGGATTGTGTGGTGGAAAATGGTAAATATGGTAGTGTCCTCATCTGCAGAGGATAGATCCCTTGTGGATGCCTGAAATGACAGAGAGTACAGAAACACACACACACACATACACACACATATGCACATATATATACACACACATATATAAACACGCCTATGATAAGGTTCATGCATATGTATACCTATGATAAGGTCTAATTTATAAATTAGACACAGTGAAAGGTTAGAAACAAAATATTATTAATAAAATATAGCCATATACTGTAGTGAAAGTTACGTGAATGTGTTCTCTCTCCCTTAAAAGATTATATTATTCTATATAAAGCTTAAGTGAACCTCAGCACCACATAAAAAAAAATAAAATAAAGCTTAAGTGAAGCGAATGATGTAGGTGCAGTGTGTGTAGCATTAGGGTTATTTTAACACAAGCACTAAAATATCTCAATACTTTATCAGGCAGCCAAGATAACTACTAAGTGACTAATAGGTTGGTAGCGTATACAGTGTGGATACACTGCAAAAAGAGGATGAGGTATGTCTTAGACGGAATAGAGAAGGGTGACATGATAGTTCAACATTCTACTCAGAACAGTGTGCAATTTAAAAACTGATAAATTGTTTATTTCAGGAATATTCCATTTAATATTTTTGAATCTCAGTTAACTTGTTAATTGGGAGATACTATGCCAAAGATTATGCAAAATGAGTAGAAAAATCATGGCCTGATTGCTTTATTGGTTTTTTTATTCATCATCATTATTATTAGAAGATCAAAAAAACATGGATGCCAGTGACCTGCTCTATAACGTATGAACTTCATGACTGGAATCATGTGTAGTACATCTTTGGTCTTCTTTTTTGTCATTTAAAGATTGGGTAAAATTACTCAGATTGAGAGTAGGGAAAATCATGGGAAGCCCAAATAGAACAAGCTGGTCATATATAGAGTCATCAGAGAATATTCTAAGCAGAGGGACTAGCACATGAGCAAAGGCACCCTTGGGGATAATCTTGATGCATACAATGGCAAAGGGCTTGGTGTGGTTAAATCTGAAAGACGTGAGGGACAATAGTGACATTTGAAATGTCATGGCCGATGTGTTTTTTATTAAAGTCCTTTATTATTTTGTCTGTTCCATTTCTGGTACCAGAGAAATGAAACATGAAATGGTTCAGAAAAAATAATTCTATTAAGCAAAATGAATTGGAAGAAGGAGAGAACATCAGGGAGGACAGTTAGGATACTTATAAAAAATGTTCAAATCTGGACAAATGCAAAAGAAATAGAAGGTGGAGGAGAGCCACAGAGATGGAGATAGAATTTGGTATGCAGCCCTAGTCTACATGATGGATATACACAGGCGGTATGTGTTATCTGTGATCATTTCCTCTGCTGGGCTGTCCTTTGCAATTTGGAGATGACCCCTCTGATGGTGATTACTGTGCTGTATGCAGCTGTGGCTGAAGAAAGTGACTTGACGGAGCAGCATTTATCACACGAGCAGAAGGCAGCCGTGTGGGGACAAGTCTGTGGGCAGATCAGGCTCTCATTTCCCTAAACTCCCTTTTCTTTCATAGCTCCCCCAAACTTCTCTTGCTTCCTGTGCCCTTTGTCCCCATCCTCATAATGATAAGATCCTTGAAGGCTAACACTCCAAGGGATGGGCTCATAAAGAGGAGTGACAAAAATATTAGCCACCGTTGGACTAGAAAATAGTGAGTTTAGAGTGGCATGATGTTGGGTTCAAATTCTGTTTTTATGGCTTACCCATAGTGTATCATACCATGAATGCATGGATGCAATAATTCCATTGGACCTTAGGCAAAAATAAAATATCTCTTGGCCTCAGTTCCCTCACTTTCGAAGTGGGTATACAAATGTGAAAATTACATGCATTATTGCTGATTAAATAATTAACAGAACATCCATTGCCTGTTCACAGAATAGAAGCCAAGCTATTGGCAACTATTCTTTTTTTTTTTGTACTGGGGAGTTCTAATGAATATGAAGAACATTTCTTGCTTCCAATATCACTATCACATTTTCACTCTTATTATTTCTTCCTTTCTTTCTCTTTCTCCTCTCTTTCTAAGACACTGACAATCTTGAAATAGGTGACCTTCTTCAGATGGCAGCCTGTTAAGGAGTGGCATGGTTAACATGAGGCAAAATCAAGGAGACATTCAGGTAACACTTGCAGACTCTGCCTTCTAACACTCATGAAGCAAACATCAGAGAGATCAGTCAGTGCAATGGTCTGAGCATATCATGAAAAAAAAACTTTGTAAGTAAAACAAAAGACATATTAAAGGAATGTTTAAAAGCTTAAATGTTTATTTCTCAAATGAGAAAATTGGTGAACAGAAGGATGGTTAATCATGGCAAACGTTATGTTTCATTCTCAAATACTCACATTTATTGGTCTAAGATAGTGTTCTCAACCCAGGGGCAAGTTTACCCCCAAGAAAACATATAGCAATGTGTGGGGATGTAGTTAATATATTTATTTGTCATAGCTGGGGAGGGTTACTATTAATACCTCATGAACCAGAACAGCATGCCAAGGACAAAGAATTATCTGGCCCCAAATGACAATAGTGCCACGACTGGGAAATCTTGGTCTAAGTCAATCATGGTAAATCCTCCTTCTTTGCCACTGATGGGCCTAGGGATCAAGCCATAGACAATGATGTTGTTACATTCTGTTGATACCTCTTATTCACGAAGGTTCTGGCACCAATTCAACACTAGCTGAAAGGAAGAGCATGTTTCAAGTTTGGGATCTTGTTCCCAGTGTGAATAAGAAAGGAGCTGGCCATTCATTGTTAGCCACTGCTGTGGTTCAGATGTGGTTTATCTGCCAAGGAGTCTTCATTGAAGCCTTAGTCCTTGGTTTGACAGTGGGAATTGGAGGAATTTTTAAAAGGGGAGGGGCTAGTAGGAGGTCTTTAGGCCAACTGGGGTGTGTCCTTGGAGGGATTGTGGGATCCAGTCAAACTCTTGCTTCCTATCAGATGATGTGATCTGTCCCTCTCACCCACTTTTCAGCTGGCCACCATGAGGTTCTCACCAGAACCAAACAGATTCCAATACAGTATCATGCCTTTAAATGTACAGGTTACCATTCTCAGATGGAAGCCTGCTAAGGAGTGGCTTGGTTAGCATGAGGCAAAATCATTAGCTAAATAAACCTCTTTTCTTTGCAAATTTAACTTTCCTTGGGAATTTTATTATAGCAATTGAAAACAGACTAATACAGCCATTATCTTTTAACTTTAGGGGAATGATCCTGAAGGTAAAACCTGTATTTCCAAGTAGGGCAGAGAAGAGAATTGGAAAGGATTCAACTCATTTAAGACACTGAATTTATTTATTCTAAAACCCATGCTATATCTGCAAATTTCATGTGGCAAAATAATAAATAATGTTATTGCATAAGTCAGCTTACATTAGTTTTTTTCTTTTTTAACTTACAAACATGGTTATGTCAACTAATACCATGCATGGGTGATCTCACATTTTTCTAGGAGTTTTACCTCCTTCTGTGGATTTTCTTGCTTAATATATGATAATTTCTGAGCAACACACTCTTCTAATGCATTTCTCTGGCCCACCAATGGGTAGATACTTCTCCTTCCTTCCATTCTTCATTAATGGAGTTGAGACCAATTAGTTTTTGTTTTGTTTTGTTTTGTTTTTGAAGACTTTAGAATACTGAACAAGAGGAACAAAAGAAAGATAAACACAGGAGAGGGACAAGTGAAATTTTAAAGTGAAAATTGTTATAAAATCTCTAACTACAATGGCTACCTCCATTCAACTCATTTAGAAAATACTCCACAGATTAAGAGACACTGAGAACTCTACTGGGGGGTGCAGATACACTGATGGAAAAGGCAGAACTGTGTTTCATAAGGAGCCCACTGTTTTGTGTATGATGAGTAAGGGATTGGTGAGTAGTTGGAGGGGCCGTAAGAGTTCTTCCTGGACATCTCCTGGTTTATTCCTTCTTTCTTTTCCTTTCTTTCTCTTTTCTTTGTTCTGTGTGTGTGAGTGTGTGTGTGTGTGTGTGTGTGTGTGTGTATGTTGCTGGGGATTGAACCTAGGGCATCACACATGGTGGGCAGATGTTCTACCATGGAGCTGCATCCTTAACCCTCTCCTGGTCCATTTCTAAGCAGATAATTCCATTTTACATGCACAGACAATTCCATCTTACATCCATCGGTTTAATGCACAGAATTATGTCCCAGCTCTCTTGATCTTTCTGTGATCAAGATCACAAAACATGACTGCACCTCTCATCTAAAATTCATGATTTGGACTGCTTTCTGGTTTGAGCTGTAGGAAAGAAAGACAACATCCTGAACAACAGCACCGCTCTGCAAAGAATACCAGCACAAACCAGTACAACACCCACTCTGGCAAGGGTGGATAATCAGCACAGTCATGTCTCACATTCATTACAACATACTGCAAAGTAATGGAGGGTTATGGCATATAAGAAAATGCAGCTGAAATGACAAAAATTACAAAAACACAGATGTAGGATTATCACTCTCTCCTAAACTCATGCCATGGACATGGTATAAACGCAAAAAGAGGTGAACAAAAGAGATATTTCTAAGAAAGAATTGATTGAACTTACAATCCGAGGAATGAAAGAGAGTGGAGTAATAATGAACCCAGCATTTGAATACCAAATCACTTAGAGAGTGATTGTGTCACTGAGAAGGACAGGCTGGGGAGAGAGGTGAGGAGGAGGAGCCAGTTTCAGGGAGTAATGACAGATTTGCTTTTGGTCATATTTTCTTCAAGATTTTACTAGAATTGCAAAGTACTTTGGTAATTTTGTCACATTCCAGAGCTAATTGAAGGAAAAACTTACAAGAACAGTTACGGAAAAGGGAATTTGAAAAAAAAAAAGAAGAAGAAGAAGAAGAAGAAAACCAGTTTTTCCAAACTCTATCTTCCAGTGGTCAAAGATACCATGAGTTAATATGTCTCTCCTGTTCTCTGCCCCTACCATTTCTGTCAAGCATAAAAAATAGACCAATTTGTCACTGTGTCTGCATAATATTGGCTAAGTGTGTGCCGTTCCTTTTCCTTAGCAGAGGTCACTGAAAGAGCATCTCTAGGATTGTCTGAAAGAAAACAAATGAGCAAGCCTAGAAATTGGAGGCGAGGTGCTCCGCTGTGGCAGGGAAATGACTTTTGGAATATTGCACAGGGTTTATCCAACACAGGACTGTTTTAATCACTGTAACCGTGGGACCTGCTTCAAGGACGGATAGATAATGCATGTTTTAGAAAGGCTGATAGGGAGATAGTGCGCATCCTCAAACATCTTGAGCAAGCCATTAAGCCAGCAAACGTCCTTGGACATCTGCTTGGGGGTACGGGGCTCACGATTTCAAAGGAGACTTCAAGGTTTCCCGGTGGGCTCAAAGGAGCATTTGGGAAGGCAGATAGAGTCTAGCGGGACTCTGGAGAGACAGGAGGCATGTTGTGCCATCCAATCAGGGTTTAACATCCCCCAGACACACAGAAAGAAACTAGAAGACTGATGATTGATAGGAAGACGAACAGACACTCTGATAGATACCTCGACCTTGGTAATACTCTCATCTCTAAGCTTCCTGAAACTTTCCTATGGAACTCACTCAGGTGCCAAGAAGTTAAGGGAGGCACATGGGGTGACAGCTTGTATCTACTCTTAACTTCATGACTTAAATGGGACAGGGAGAGGCTTTGACATGGCACACTCCAAGTTCATATTCCAGTTTTGTTGTGAATTACTTGTGCTTTTGGTCATATTTGCTCGGACATGTCACTTAACTCCTTAGATTCTTCTCTTGTAAAACTGAGTAAGTGCTTCTGCCTGATGAATCTTGCAAACCTATAATACTAGTTACACAACTATTTGCTGTGGATATGGTTGTTCTTCTTTTATGTTTGGTTATAATTTTTTCATTATTTGGAGGAAGGTATTGCTTTCTCAGCCATAGAAATATCATATCATTTCTCTGAATCTTAGTTTTATTATATGTACAGAATGATATTCAGGAGCTTTAACTAAATGCCAAAATTATTCTAAACACAGTACATAAATTTAGTTAAAAATCATGAGATAGGTAACGTTAACTTCTAGTCCCTACACTGCCTTGTTTAATGACACATAGCATTATAATAACATGGAGCTCAAAATCAGGTTATTTATAAAACTCCTGCTTAGTCACATGGATGTGCCTTCCCTTCCAAAAAAAGCCTTATAATTGACTTGAGGAGAAACCCCTTGATTATACTGGTGGCTTCTCCTGGTGTTTGTATCTGAAAAACTTGTAGAATTACTTCCATTGGGTAGAGGATATAGCATCTTTAGAGAAAGTTCTGAGGAGGGAGTTGTGGGGCCATAGATTGAATCAGAGGCAGGGAGACAGAATAGCCTCTCAGGGCATTTCTTTCCTTTTCCAAGAGGTAAGGCTGAGGTCTGGGGGAGGGAGGGTCTGGCCCAAGCTGACACAGTGAGCAATCAGCAGAATAGGGCCTACAGTGCTGTGGCTCTCATGCCAATGTCTTTTCTCTTATTCCAACCAATCTGCATCGCACACATGCCTCAGTTCAGCACTGAGGCCTTGCTGTGATCTTTTGTTTGTGTGGGATTAAACCATACTTATCAAAATATTAATGTATTTTCATTTAGAGATGGGAAAAATTGACCTTGAATAAGGTGGTACTGGGCTATTGAAACAAACACTTGGTTAATTGCTTAGTACAAGATTGGGTCCACAGCAGGTATTTAATCAGTACTCTTTGAATTAGACTGAATGTCTTGTATGGCAGGCACATGACTCTCCATCCATCTTCTAATTGTGCCTTCCATCTCAAGTCCTTAGCTGAGTCTATGATTTAAGAATGTCATTTATCTCCACGCTTTGTGAATCAGCAAACAGATCATACTCCACATGATGTGCAAGTTGGATGTAAAAAAGACTATTTTCTGGCTCTAGCTCTATTCCCCTGCCATTGAAAGGGGGCCTTAGCACAGCTCCTGGGTACAGCAGCTGTCCATTAATGTTAGCCTGAGTATTGCTGTTGTGAGAACTCATGATAGTCTACTAGGATAATAGGTGAAGAGTTTCAAATATCTGTAGGAAGCCAGGAAATAATGGTGAGACTATCACATTAACCAACAATTCCAATACATTACAATTAATGGTGAAATGACAAGACCTGTTAAGACACATGAGTGCTAAAAGGGAATACTGGGTTAGTTATTTAGGGCTACTGAAGGGAAGCTCAAGGCAGACCTCAGAGAGAGGAGATGTTGAGTGGGATGTTGATGAATATGTAAGGAGCAAGGAAAGCAGATCAGAAAGTGAAGCAATGGGCCTTGGATCATCAAAAGCCTCATGGAATTGCAAATGGCCTGGTCATGGGACAGCAGTAGATACATATCTGTAGTGGAGCAGCATGGGGAGAAATAGGGATAAAAAGAAGGAAGGAACTAATTCCTCTATGCTAGATTCAGGAACTTAAGTTACAGACTGAAGGCAAGTGGGGGCCTTTGTTGGGTTTTACATGGGAGGGTAATGTGAGCAGATTTGCATTTTAGAAAGATGATTTTGACAGCAGCATAGAACTAGAAAGGAAAGAAGTTTCAGAGGAGAGGGAAGTCTTTGGAAAGCTTTTGAAATAACATAGACAAGAGACAAGGTAGACCTGGATACATTAGTCACAGTGGGAAGTGTCAGACAGAAATTGAAGACACAGACTAGATGAGAGTAGATGAGAAAAAGTGAAAGGTTTGTGTGGCTGGAGCGTGGACCCCAGCAGACTTCTCCCACCATGGTGTGTGCACCTCCCTTGCAGCACAGGTACTCTAGCACCCCTGCTCCGACAGATGGAACCCTGGAAAGATGCGCTGCTCTCTGCGCGGGGCCGGCTCTGCACGGGGCTCCTGGCACGCATCTTCCGCCTGCACCTCTCAGCCCTCTTGTGTTCATCATTTCAGCTATTTGTCTTTGCTTAGTGAACATGACCATCTGTTACCACAACCCAACTATGAAAAAGATATGCTTTTATTTTTCCCCGTGTCACTTTGTACTGCTTGGTGACACTGCAAAGGAAGGGGGAAAGGAAAAAACAAAAGCAGAAAGCAACCACAAACAGCATATATGATAAAAAGGGTGAGGCTAAGCTTCCATTCCACACACATACGCACGAGATGTACCCGTGTAGATATACCAGTGCAGTCTCGCACCCAGATGTCAGTCTACATTGTGTCCCCAACAGAGCCCATTTCTTACAGTGGAATTCTTCCTGCATCTCTTCTCTGTCATCTCCTCACCTGGCAACAAATGTAAGTTTGTAAAAGCATGCTGTAAGGTCAATAAATCCTCTGAATCTCTTTTAGACACACGAAGCCTGAGCCTGGGTTATTTAATCTGTCAGCTGAACCTCTCTACAGTACAAACTCAACTTACTTTTCCCTCAATAACTCCCAATTTTTCTCCTCAGGTATTCAAAGACTCCACCAAATGCAATTACCTGTATCTTTCAGAACAAGTTACATGCTTTTGCCATATCAATTCATTTTAGCCCAGAATGTCACTTTCCATCGTCCCCTCCTTCTTCTCTGTAGCAGCCCCACTGACCTTGTTGTTCCCAGTCTGTAAAATCATCTCCTTTCCTCTCCAGGACCTTTGCACATGACATTTCCTCTGCTCCCCCGTCCCACCTCCTCTTATTCATGTTAATGGAGAAGTCAGTGCAGTTGTCTCATCTTCAAGGCAGCAGGCCTTCCCTGAACACTGCCGTAGGGTCATTGGATCTTATCAAGTCATGCTGTGCTTTTCTTACTAGGTAACAGAAATGCAATAGGGGGGTTCCAAAACTTTTGTTTTGCGTTCCAAAACTTCCAGTGGGTGCCTGAAATCATGCATAGTACTAAACTCTATATATGCTGTGCTTTATCCACTGCAGATATTTGCAACTTCAGTATAATTTTTTAAATCAAACACTTAAAGGAAGAACTCAATCACTTTTCCTTGACATATCTGAACTGTAAGAATCACTACTCTTTTTATTTAAAAACATTTGCCATGCTGGAGGTTGAACCCAGCAGTGCTCTACTACTGAGCTGCATTTCCAGCCCGTTTCTTTTCTTTTCTTTCTTTTTTTCTTTTTTTGAAACAGGGTCTCACTAAGTTGTTATGACTAGCCTTGATCTTGTGATTTTCTTGCCTCAGCTTTTCCAGACACTGGGATTATAGGCATGTAGCTCTATTCCCAGCATCATCACTGCTCTTTTTCTTTGGAGACATTATTAAGTAAACTAAGGGTGATTTGAACACAGTACTGTGATAATGTGACCATTGGTCTTATAACACAGGCTACTAAGTGACTAATGGGTGGGTAGGATACACAGTATGGAAACACTGACTAAGTGACTAATGGGTGGGTAGGATACAGAGTATGGAAACACTGACAAAGGGAGGAGTAATGAGCCCGGTAATATGGAGCAGGATATTGCAAGACTGCATCATACCATTCAGAATGGCACGCAATTTAAATCTTATGAATTGTTTATTTCTGGAAAAGTTCATCTAATAGTTTGAATAGTTTGAATAGTTGACCCCATTTCAAAAAAAGAAAAAAAGAAAGAAATGAAATGGGCTGGAAATGCAGCTCAGTAGTAGAGCACTGCTGGGTTCAATCTCCAGCATGGCAAATGTTTTTAAATAAAAAGAGTAGTGATTCTTACAGTTCAGATATGTCAAGGAGAAGCGATTGAGTTCTTTCTTTAAGTGTTTGATTATTATATAGTTGATCATGGTTTACTATGGAAAATGGAAATTGTGGACAAGGAAGGGACTACTGTAGTAACTTCTAATGAAGCATCGTACCCTCTGTGGTGAGCATACCATCTGGTACATGTTAGAATCTCAATAATTCCATATTGAATAATTGAAAGACTATAGGAGTGAATGAATGAATAAATAAAGGTAAAAATTCTATTCACTCCTAAAGGTTCATCTCTAATGTCACTTCCCCTGTAAAGCCTTTTCTCATGCATCCTGTTACCCAGCACCATAAGACAGTTGTGCCGAAAAGAATTTCTCAATAATTTCAATACTTGGAAAATATTTCCTGTATCTTCCTTCTAAAACTTTTGGAGAATGACTTCTATTGGAATCAGAATGTTATTTTTTTAAAGTCTTCTGACTGCAGCCACTTCAATGTTTATAACAGCTCAATTCACAAAAGCTAAACTGTGTAAACCTAGATGCCCTTAGATAGATGACTGGATAAAGAAACTGTGGTATATGTATACAATGGAATATTACTCAGCAATAAAAGAGAATAAAATTATGGCATTTGCAGGTAAATGGATGGAGTTGGAGAATATCATGCTAAGTGAAGTAAGCCAATCTCAGAAAACCAAATGCCGAATGTACTCGCTGATAAGTGGATGCTGATCCATAATGTGGAGAAGGTCATGGGAACAATGGTGGAACTCTGTTCACAGGGATGTAAGGGGGGAGGGGGCATGGGGACAGTAAAGGTGGTGGAATATGATGGTCATCATAGCCCTAACTTTATGTATGACTGCATATATGTTGTGATTCTATACAACTTACAACTAGAGAATTGATATGTTATCCTCTATCTATGTACAATGAATCAAATTGCACTCTGTTATCATGTAAGCCTAAATAGAACAAATAAAT
>PVHX01023524.1:0-25593 GCA_004024805.1 Geosciurus inauris
GGCTACCCCTAGCCCTTTTTAAAATTAGAGTCTTACTAAGTTGCCCAGGCTGGCCTTGAGCTTGTGATCCTCCTGCTTAGCCGCCTGAGTTGCTGGGAGTACAGGTGTTGCAGTGCCTAGCTGATCAACTAATTTTTTTTAGCTTAATTTTTGATATCTCACCTTAATGTTTGGAAGCCTAGTTGCTTTCTGGACCAAATAAGCTGATTTGTACACAGGTGGGAAAGTCTGCCTGTGTCACCGGTCCGTGCTCGCACAGCACTAGAGGTTGCTGTCTGCCTCTGAGTGTCCAGCACAGCCTGGCCTTCAGGCTTCCTCTCCTGCCATGCCCACGCACGCCTTGTTAAGTCAGAAAACAAACATTATTTAAGACATAATGGGCTTGCAGATTAGCACTCTTCGTTTTCATTTGTATCTTGCTAGAAAAAGATTTTTTCACTTTGGTGAAGTCAGTTTGGATAAATTTAAGGTGCGTTTAACATTTGCTTGAAGTTGCAAAAACCGAGAACACCTGTGTTGAGTGGGGAATGACCTCACGTAACAAGGCTCTCAGGGGCCCCTGCGTTGCTGTGTCCCTCGGAGCTCGGCGGCTCCCAGGCCTGTGGGCATGTCGTCCTCCGCCACTCTGAACTGATCCTCCAGAGCCACAGTTTAAGTTCACATCTGGTCAGGGGCTTCCTAGACCCCACACATGGGGGTCTGTACCCAGGCCAGAATCTGCATTTTGTCGTCGTCCTCCTGATCCTGCTGTGTGGCCAGCTTTGGGGCCCTAGTTGGTTCCCCTGCGTCTGCAAGCTGGGCAAGAGGTGAGGAAGAATCCAGGCCACCCTCCTCCCTATCTCAAGTGTGGCGGAGGCCCTCTCAGGCACATCTCCTGCCCAGAGAACTTGGGCTGAACCTGGCTGGGTGTGCTGGTGACCCAGGCTCGGACGTCCCCTCTGTCCCTTGTATTCATTGCTGCATGCACAGTAGGGCTTTGTGTTGGACGCATCCCTGCCAGTCCCTCTTCTAGTTTGTGGCGACTATAGGTGACCAGGTGGGTAGCTGAGTGGTGGCGTGTGACCCTCAGGTGGAGCTGGAGCGGGCCAAGACACAGCTAATGTCAATGCTCATGATGAACCTGGAGTCCAGGCCTGTCATCTTTGAGGATGTGGGGAGGCAGGTGCTGGCCACTCGTTCCAGAAAGCTGCCTCACGAGCTGTGCACGCTCATCCGTGAGTACGCGCTCTTAGTGCGGTGGCCTCAGCGGCCTGGGTGGAACTTGGATGACACTGTGCCCTGCTACAAAGGGACAGTTTGGTGCCCCTTGTGGGCATGGCTGCCCTGCCCACAGGCCTGGTCCTTGCCAGGTGACCTCAGCAGGGCGTCAGGGGGGCTGGGGTGCAGATTCACTTCTAGCCTCACCCCCTGTCATCTGGCTCCTCAGCATGCGACCCAAACTGGAAGGGGTGGTCATCAACACGGGGTTTTTGAAGCGGACTGATGGCTGCAGAGTGCGGGGGGCAGCGTGTCGCTAGGCGGCAGGGCCTCAGGGCGGCAGCTGCCCTTGAGGGCGCTGGCAGGTGCTTCAGCACACATTTTATTTGCAGGGCCTCTTCTGGGGTCAGCTAAAGCCTGGCACAGAGCTGCTTGTTAGGTGGGGTGGCCTGTCCCCCTGGCATTACCTGATGGTGTCACCTGTCCCAAGGGGATTGCCACCCTGTCCTCGGGGCTTGGCCTCCTGCTGGGGAGAGGCACCTGCCCTGCCTTCTTTGAGGAGCCCTCCACCCTTGTGCACTAGTGTGGTCCCACGGCTTTTCTTCTGCGGACAATGAGGTCGCCTGCTTGGTGTGCTCCTGGGCAGTGGTGTCCTTAACGTGTGTCTTGGTGGCTTCTGGCCCCTCTGAGGGTGGCTGCTGCAGAGGTACAGCCCCAAGGGGTTGCTGCCTCCTCCTCGGACCTGTTACAGATGAACTCACTAAACAGGCGCCCTCATCCTGGGAACAGTGGCAGCCTCTGTGGGTGTGCATGCCATCGCGACACTGCCCATCTGCTAAAGGCTCGCACTGTCATTTTGCCCCGACTCAACCCTTGTCCACCCTGCTGCTGCTGGACACTCTGGAGCCATCAGCAGCCCCCCTGGGTGCCGGGAGCAGTGAGCCCCTCCTCCTGCCTCAGGCTGCTCAGTGGAGGTGGCCTTGCGGGGAGCTGCGCCTGCTTGCCTGACATCCTCACTCGCCCTGCACCAGGCAACGTAAAGCCAGAAGATGTCAGGAGGGTTGCGTCCAAGATGCTGCGCGGGAAGCCTGCCGTGGCCGCTCTGGGGGATCTGACCAACCTGCCCACTTACGAGCACATCCAGGCAGCGCTGTCCAGCAGAGACGGGCGCTTACCGCGGACTTACCGGCTCTTCCGGTAGAGCCCCTCCAGGATCCTCAGGAACCCCAGCTGCAGGGAGGTGTTTCCATGTGAGTTGCTTTGGGTGTGAACTCAGCCGAGAGGTGTGTGGTCCTGCGAGCAGTGTGAACACCAGGACTCTGAAACCCGAGTGGGCAGTGGTCACAGCACCCTTGGCGAACTCACCAGTTGAGAATAAACGGGACCTTCGCCCCCTGCAGCCAGAAGGCAGGTGGGCATGAGTGAAGGCCTGTCCTCATTGCAGGCACGCTGGCCAACCAGTGGAGCCCATTCCTGCTAATAAAACGGTGACCGTCTCTTGCCATGCTGCTCTTCCTCACCCTCCAGCACAGGAGTGCTGGGGGAGGCGCTTGGTGACCTTGCTCCCTGAGTCACCCAGTCCAACCCAGGGTCTCAAAACCTCTTGCCCCGGGGTATCAGTGAGTGCAGGGCTGGGCCTGCTTGGGCCTGAGGGGCTGTGGTGACCGACGGTGGCGGCAGTCGGGTGGTGGCACCACCCTGGGCCGTGTGGGTTGCAGCATTCCCCAGGTTGTTCGAGGAGCCAGGAAGCACAGCCTGTGGCACAGCCATGTGGCAGCACAATGGGGAGAAGTGAAGGCTGGGCCCGTCTCCCGGAAGCCAGGCTTCTGCGCCTGCGTGTCATTCAGTGCTCACTGTTACCACTGCATTTTGAACACCTGGAAGTTCCACTCTGGGCCTCCAATGGAAGGGGTCTGCTTGACATTTGCTGGTTGGAAGCCAGTCTACTGGGACTGGAGCCCGGGATGTCCCTGTGCCTCAGGTGACTCACCTCGCTGGGAGGACATTGCAGGTGCCCTGAGCTGCTGGGGCAGAGTGGGAGCCCAGACCCCAAGGTTCTGCTGAGGTGCAGGCCTAAGTCCTCAACTGCCCAGCAGTCTCCCTACTCTGGGAGCGCTTAACCATGCGCCCACCAGGCTGCCCTTCTCAGGGTCTCTGCCCCACGTCTCCTGTCCTTCCCACCCCCCAGCCTTCCTGCTGTCTCCTCTTTGGCACCAGCTTGCACCTCATGGACACTTCTCAGGGTAGGCTGTGTGGTTGGTCCTGAACTCTGAGAACCCTGTGGCCAGATGGGATTTGGCTCCAGCGAGACTCTTGTTGAAGGACAGCGTATTTGAGAGAACAAGAGCTGTTTTAAAAACCACTGTCCTGAGCCGGGCGTGGTGGCTCAAGCCTGTAATCCTAGCACTTAGGGAGGCTGAGACAGGAGAATCATGAGTTCAAAGCCAGCCTCAGCAACGGCGAGGTGCTAAGCAACTCAGTGAGACCCTGTCTCTACATAAAACACAAAATAGGGCTGGGGATGTGGCTCAGTGGTCGAGTGCCCCTGAGTCCAATCTCCAGTACCAAAAAAAAAACAAAAACAAAAGACCACCATCCTGCCTGGTCCTTACTTGGTGGTTCTTTATGAAGCTCATTTTCCGTACATAGATTCGTCAATTTCAATTATGTTAATTTTAATTTTAGACTGATTGCCAAGTAAGATGTTTATCCAAATGTCTTGGCTAGTACCAAGTCCATCAGTGTGCTTTTCTTTTTGGTACCGGGGATTGAACTCAGGGGCACTTGACCACTGAGCCACATCCCCAGCCCTATTTTGTGTTTTATGTAGAGACAGGGTCTCACTGAGTTGCTTAGCGCCTCGCCATTGCTGAGGCTGGCTTTGAACTCGCGATCCTCCTGTCTCAGCCTCCCAAAGTGCTGGGATTACAGGTGTGCGCCACCGCGCCTGGCTCATCATAGTGCTTTTGACCTCTGACCTTGTTAGACATATGTAACAACCCTCCCTCCCCCACTCAGCTCTCCAACTCAGGCCAGACAGAGGCTCCAGTGGCAGAAATTGCCTAAAAGAACCTGTAAAACCCACCCTCCTTGCAAGGCTATCCTCACCAGAACCTTACTAAGAAATTTAGTTCAGTGATTTGGAACTTGACACTCACTTGAGCAGAATTTACATGCAGACCATGGAGTGTTTATTGAGGTGCAGTGGTGTGCGGGGCCTCTGGGGTTTCTCCCGCTCTATCAGAAACATTGGTGCGTTGCTTTAAAGTTTATATCCCGTAATTTGGATGCTGATATTAATAGAAGTTTTAGTATTCGTTGGGATTGCTCATCGCTTCAGCATGGTCCGCCCGAGTCTTCCCCGCACGTCGCCTCTGGCCAGCAGCAGGAACGCTCAGCAGGGACTGGGACAAGACCGTCAGCAGTTGAGAGCCGAGTCCAGACTTCCTGCGTTTGTGTTCCGTGGCCTTTTAAAACAAGAACACTGTAAGAACAGGGTGTGCACACAGACTTTCTTTCCAACATTCAGTTTGGGGCCAGAAAAAGTTCTTAAGATCCAATATATGCATTTATTAAAAAATATAAATATGGAAAAATAAATAATTTAAAGACTAGAGTGGATGTCCCTAGATCTCTGTACATTCAAGGCTACGTCTTGTCAAGAGGCTACGACTCAGAAGAGCAAGGGTGTGGGCGAAGCCCTCTTTAAGGAGTCCCCAGCGAGGTTCTCTGCCCAGCTAAGTGTCCAGGGCAGGAAACACCACTTCTGTTGACACCATCCTGTGGCTGATGTCACAAAAGCAGATGGTCTGCTGCTCACTGAAACTGAGTCTTCACCTAGCCGGGCCTGGCCTCTGGAGGGAGGGCAGGTGGCCCTTGCTCAGCTGGGGTAGGGAAATGAGATAGATACAGGCTTCTGACAATTGGCCTGGCTGCCTCAGCCCAAAGAGGGCTCCAGGCCTGGCAGAGGGCAACTGTCATGACCTGCAAGTGTCTGGCTTCTGCCTGACTGCAACATGGCCTCAGCATGCCGTGAGGCAGGCCCAGGGTCTGACCGCCAGACACCTGTGTGGAGAGGAAGGGCCCAGCTTGGTGTGTTGGACGTAGAAACTGGCTCTGGGCCTGGAGCCGCAGTTGAAGGTGTGGAGGGAGAGGCTGCAGCACTAGGCAGGTCCTCTGCCGTGGCTCCAAAGCATGGGAGCTGCAATGCCCGAGAAGCCCCTAGGTACCCGTGGGGACGAGTCCTAAGTACAGGCTCGCCCAGGTACACAAAGGCGGCTGGCTTCCTTCCTGGGGTGCACGGCCTGGCCTGGAGGTTTCTGGGTGAGAAAGTAGGGCAGCCCTAGCAGCGGTTCTTTGGGACCCCAGAATGAGTGAGAGGTCTCAGAAGCACACTCTGCAGTCTTCTCCAGCTGCTCTAGGTCACAGGTCCTCCTCCAGCAGCTTCAGGAAACGGTGCAGATGGCACTGGAATTCTGATTCTTGATCGCTTGCTGCTTTTGAATTTCTTTTGAAATCCGTCTTTTAATTCCTATCAAGTACAGTTCTCGGTCAAACTTGCCGGCAGCTAGTGGAATGCTGTGAGGGAGAAGCAGTGTTACGCGAGCGCCTCCAAGCACCCCCGTGCAGGCGCTGTCCTGGGGCACCGCACCCCTTATGCTCCCTGGACAGAGCCCCAGGGCACTTGGGGCAGGCAGCCTGAGGGTTATGGCCTCCACGCCCCAGGCCCCCAGCCGCACTGCCCTTGGGTGTTGGCTCTGCTTCTCCCTGGGACCCACTGGGGGAGACAGCAGCCAAGCAGGAGGACTTCACTCCTAAAGCTGCCTCCTGATCCTTGGTCCTGAGGTCAAGAACAAGCCTCCGCAGGCAACCCTGAGGATACTGGGAACAGCTCCCCGGACAGCAGATTCACATGGACCCCAGGGGGCTGCCAGCACCCCACTACCCCACTGTGTGGAGGGAGCAGGGCACAGGGGACACTCACTTGTCTCGGCCGGGCCTCACTTTCACCCGGAACAGGCCGTAGACAGGGCGGTGGTCAGATGTCCTGATCCCAGGGCAGGAAGAGTACTTCACAGGACAGATGTCGCCCTTGTGGCGGCTTCTGTACAAGACCCGGTCCTTCAGAAGAGATGGCAGAAGCAGGAGCCTGGCAGGGTGCCACTCTACTGCAGGCCTGGCCTGCCTGCCTCTGCCAGCTGTGCCCCACTGGCACCCTCAAGCCACGACCCTCAAGTGCTTCACTACTGGGGGTCTAGAGACCTGTGTGGGTGGCGCATGCTCCCACCCGGCCATCCAGGAGCAGTGGGAGCTGCATTGCCCCCTCAACTGCCTTGAGCCGGACACGAGTCTCCCCTCCTTCCTCCAGATGCCTGGCTGCAGCCCCAACTGTGGCCTGGCCAAGGGCAGGGCATGGGCTATCTCGGCACTCTGTGTCTGAGGGCCAGCTTGCCCAGGCCCCACAGCACCTTTGGAGGAGGGCACCATCAGTCACAGCAGACTGGGCGAAGGTGTGCTCGAGAGGGCCCGAGTGCCCGCCTGAGCAAGGCAGGGGTCGTGCCCCGCGTCAGGCCTGGGGACAGCCCGTGAAGGTGGAGGCTAGGCTGGGTGCTTACCGTGTAGGAGGGGGTCCTCTGCTTGGAGGTGCTGTCGTAGGTGTCCTTCCCGATGTCGAACTTGTACGACGGGAGGAAGTGGATGTCTGGCTCCTGGAAGCCCTTGAAGATGGACCCTGCAACACACAAGCCAGCTCAGAGCGTGCAGGTGCCCCCGTGCTGGCCGAGCCCTGGCTGCTCACCTCTCCTCATCTCCTGGGTGAGCTGGTCATGCTGCAGCAGCGCCGGCACGCCCACCTCCAGGCCCTGCTTCAGGACGGCCTCCACGGCCGCGCGCCCACCACTCAGGCGGAAGTTGAAGTCTCCAAACCAGAATACCTCGTCGAACCGGGTGGTGACATCCGCTGGGCACAGTGGAAAAGGGCATCGACACTGGTCTCCCCATCTGTGGCCCCAGCGACAGGTGCACAGACCCTAGGCCAAGTGACGGAGCTTCTGCACCTAGGTACCCCCCCCACCCAGAACCACAGCAGGACGGCGGCTCGTGGGGCGGGTCACGGGCACCAGCTGGCGGGAGTGTGCAGGCGGCAGCACAGGTCTTCTGGCTTGTCCAGATTTGGACAGCCGTGGACAGCCCAGAAGCTACCTAAGCAGTGCCCCTGACACAGTGAACTGGCCGCTGTCTCAGATCCTCACCGCCCAGCAAGGGTAGGTGGCAGCGAGGCAGACCCAGGCTACCAGGTGAGCAAGAGTGGCCCCAGCCGGCCTCGGGGCTTCGCGGTCCAGGCACCCTCTGTGCAGCAGCACGGAGGGACTTCCCACACTTCTGACCTCAACTCAACCCGTGAACAGTTTCCACTAACCCATTCACAGCAGGAGGAGATACCCAAGGCCCTGGCCAGCTCCGCTCACCTGCGCTGGAGCGGTAGGGGTTGGTGTCCGGTACGTTCCTGGGCAGGGCCAGGGCTTGGATGGTTCTTGTGTAATCTAGCAGTCGCTCTGCCACCTTCCCATCGCCAGCTGTGAAGACGGAAAAAGGCGGGAACATGGTTTTCCAGACGTGCGTCTTCTGTAAAGGGACCCGCCTGGCCACCCGACCCGGTCATCTGCTGTGAGGTTCTGGACAGTGGTGCCTGTAGCTGTCCAGAGCAGCAGGTCCTATTGAGGCAGCATGACTGGGAGCCAGGCTGCGGCTGGCAGCACTCACAGGTGAAATGGGACGTGATGAAGAGGAAGGAGGTGCCGAAGAAGGTGAAGCTCACACCCAGGGCCCCCTTGGTCTTGATCTGGGACACGATGCGCGTCGTCACTGTGGAGCACTCCACCTCTGTGGGGCGGGTGAGTGTCCTCAGTGAACCGTGGCGCCATGCCACCTGCGCCTACGTGCGTTCCCCAGCCTGCGTGTCACGTGCAGTCCCCAGGGTCGAGTCCCAGATGACCAGCACATCTGGGAGGTGGCCCTGTGTGGGATCGCCACCCTGAGTGCACCTGGGGCTGGGGGACATGGCGCCTACCTGAGCAGAACCAGATGAGGTCCCTGCGGATGAACAAGGACACATACAGAACCCCGTGGGCCGCCGAGGACAGCAGCACGTACCGGGGGCCCAGTGTCTCCTGCAGGCGCGTCTCCCACTCCCGCCTGGAGGGAAGGAGGTGGTGGCTGGGGAGGGGGCAGCACGGCCAGAAGGCCCCACAGGACTCCTGGGGGAAGCCCCGGGGCTTGGCCCTGTCACCCTGCACTGAGAATGGTGGCCCAGCAAAAGGAGGGCACCTCCTGGGGTGACGTGAGCCTCATTTGCATGGCCCCACCTGCTTCAGATCCCTGTGACCCCGCATGAGCGCCTCTGCCCCACCCTCTGCCTCGCTGGGCTTGCAGGGCAAGGGTCTCCCCTACAATGCCTGGTGCCCACTCCCCAGGGTGCCTGCCACACAGGCCCCGGGAACTCAGGCTGCCCAGGCTGCACCCTGTGTCAGGACAGCCAGTGATGCCCTATGGGTCAGCAGAGAGCCTGCACAGGGCCGAGTGGCCACGCCAACGTCCAGCACTGCTCCCTGCCACCTCACAGCCTTGCAGGTCAACTGCTGGCTTACAAACAATACAAACCACCTGTCTCGAGTTACCTGGGTCGCTCTCTGTCAAGAAACCAACTTGTACGTTCAGCCTGACATGGAGGCTGGCACACGGGACTTAGGCCTGTCTGAGCACTACTGTCCACACAGGACACTGGTGGGCCTGGGGGGCTTGGCTGGGGTCCAAGCTGGTGCGTACCTGTCAGAGCAGCCCTCCTGCACCCCAATGACATACAGGTCCTGGGTGTAGTCAGCCTCAGTGGGCAGCAGGAACTCATCCAGGCTTGGCGGGAGCTCCTGTGGAGAGGAGCACCAGACAGTCATTAAGGCCACTGGCTCCTCAGGCCTGGGCAAAAGCCATGGCATACCTGTGCCACTCTCCAGCGGTGCTGCAGGGCACCCCTTCCAAATGAGGGGACTGAGGCTACTGCAGTTGATAGCCAGGTGTGGTTTCCACATCCCATGGAGCTTGAAACCCCAGAGGCCTCACGTCTAGGTAGGCTGCCCTGCCGCAGTCTCCCTCCTTGTCCATCAAGCTTGTCCATCGCCATCACCCCACTGGCCAAGGCTGCCTGTGGTCCCCTGCCTGCTTGACGGGCATCTGGCACCTCGTCTGTGCTGCCTGCCCCTAGGGCTCCCCACCCCTCAGGTGCAGACACCTTTCTTGGCCAAGCCTGTTGCCCAGCCCTGGCCCCTCATGAAGCTCGTGGCCAGGGAGGTGCAGGTGAGCCCTGGGGGCCCTCTCAAAGGACAGTGTGCTTTCCCTGCTCCACCTGCACACCTCTGCTGGGGTTGGCCACGGGGCATCGGGCCTCAGCTCCTAGGGCAAGGGCCAGGCAGGAAGTGGGTCGATTTGCCCAGCCCTGGCCGGCCCCGCACTCGTACCTTCTGGCCCTGCATGTTCCAGGTGGCCACAAAGAGGGCCATGTTCCGGTCTGGGAAGTACTGGGCCAGCTCGTCTGCCCCCAGCAGGGCCCCACTGGCCAGGAGACTCCCCTCTAGGTAGCTCCTGCAAAGAGAAGAGGCAGAATGCCCTGGTGCCCAGCCAGGAAGGGTGGTTGCAGGGACGCACTCTCTGGGTCTCAGTCCCAGAGCCCCACAGAACGTCAGCACTGTCTGCCCTGGAGTCGGCGTTTCCCAAGCCAGAGCACGGCAGGACAGCCTGCCTGCTCCAGGACAGGGAGCTGTGCCTGCTGCTGGCCACACGGCTCCCGCCTTGATTGGGACGTCGCTTTGGGATGTTTTGGTGGGTGAGGTCCTGGGAGGTCACAGAAGCAGAGCCAAACTAAGCAGGGCTGGATAGACACAGTGCCTTTTGGGGAGGGGCCTCTGATTCTCCCCCAGAGCAACACAGTGCACGGGTTAGGACTGGAAGGCAGAGGAGCCCGTCTCGACTACCCAACCGCAGCTGGATGGACGCAGCACACCACACTGCTGCGGGGTCTGCAGCAAATAGCAGCAAGCGGCTAACCCACTTGGGGCACCTGCCTCTACTGCCAGGTGTGTGCGCTCTGGGAGCCACTGGCTCTGCCACCATATGTGCCTTGAAAGCTCAATGACACAGACACTGGAACCTGGGCATCGGGATGGGCATCACCATGAAGCACTGCAGCAGCCTGACCATCGTCTAGCCACGGAGAAATGCAGTCTGGTCTCCGCCTTTCACTGGTAGGACAGGCAGTGGCTGGGCACACACACGCCCCTCCACACAGTCTCTGTGGTGCTGTCTTAAGTCATGTCTTTCACAATGGGAGGTGAGAATCTAGCTTCTCTCTGCCTGGTCCCTGCTACTGTCCCCTTGGTCACAAGCCACTCTTCCCTGCAATCTGGAGGGTCCATGTCCATGGTGGGCAGGGAGGCTGTGCCCACTCTCTGCCATTTCTGCTGAGGCCTTGCTTGCTCAACTACCCAGCCTGCCGGGGCCAGGGCCATGCTGCTCCCAATCAGGTCCAGGCCACGTCCACCCTGCATCTGGCTGCTCTGCCTCGCACATCCCTGTAGTTCTGCAACATAACTTCCTTCCCACCTTGGGGGCACCCTAATGGGCTCCAGGTCTGCTGCGCCGGCGCCAGAGACATGGGACGCACAAGCAGTTTCAGTTCCGGGGGCCTTGGCACCCCTAGTGCCCACGGGCCTTCAGGTCTAGCGAAGGACTCACAAAGGACTCTTCAGCGTCCTTGTCCTGTGGACACTGCAGGTTGTTACTCTTCCAGGACATGGTCCGCCTCTTCCGAGGCCAGTCTCCCCTCATCTTAGTCCTCTCCAGTCCTGCCAGAGACAAGCCCCAGGCACACAGTGGGCCTGAGATGGGGGAGAGCGCCTGGGGGCGTGGAATGGGGTGGGGTGCGTTTCTCCGGGGGGCTGGGCTAGCGTGCACTGCCCACTCCCTCGCACCCCAGGCCCCTGCCGCCAGTGTCCCATCTGCACTTCGCCCCCACCTCCTTTCATTCTGGATTTAGGGTGGGCCCTGGACTCAAGGTTCTTGTGTGGCCACCTGACAGGCAGGCAGGCTGGAGGGAGGCGGCCACCAGCCAGCTGCCCCTGAGCCCATGGGAGCCCTAGGAGGAAGGGGCAGTCCTGAGACCCTTCAGAGGGGCCTTGCGCTGGATTTCGGCTGCAGAACAGGAGCCCTGCAGGGGGCGCCTCCCTCTCTGCCTGCTCGTAGTCCCACCACCCCAGTGCTCCAGCAGCAGGGCACCCTCAGGACCAGAGACCCAGGTCCTAGGACAAGACCAGGCTCGGGAGAGGAGACCATGGGTTCTGACAGGCTGAGCCCCAATCTGTGGACCCGTGGTTAGGGTTAGTGTAGGAGTCGAGCAGAGAGGAGGACATGGGGGTGGCACCAGCCTCCTCTCAAACTACGAAAGTCTATGCCACATCACAGAGAGCCAAGCACAGGAACCAAGGGCCTATGCCTCCTCCAGGGTGTAACGTCCCCACCTGGAGCTGTGGGGACAGAGCAGGGACGGAACACGAGTGCTAAGCGAGCCTCCTGGCAGAGCACTGGAGCTCCTGTGGCTCCAGGCAGCACCAGGCTGAGGTCCCCAGGAGACAGAGCCCTTCCCTGCCTGCAGCTTGTGGGTCCTGAGGGCCCTTGCCCAGCAGGTTCACTTCCTGCCAACCATTCTGTTGAAATGCCAGCCTGTGCCCACAGGCCCCCACGGCAGGGCACTGCAGGCAGCCTATGCCCACCCAGTGTCCCTCACACACCAAGTGGTTAAACAGAAGAGCACTCAAGGAAGAACGGGGGGCCACCTTCCACGCGGAGGACCGCCAGCACAGAACGAAAGCAGGCCAGCGCAGGCTCTGGAGGAGAGGCGGCGTGTCTGGGACACACACCTGGCGTCATGGGGGAGGTGGCGGCCGAAAGGAGACCTGCCCTCTTCTCTGCCCGTGCATGAGGGGTTCCTTAAGAGAATGCCGCACAGCCTGCTGCCCAGCACTCAAACGGGCCACAGCGAGACTGCCCTCCCCGAGGCCCTACCTGCTCCGGACGTCCTTGGTGCGGATGGGCGCCAGGAGGCTGAAGGAAGATTTGGCCGAATGAAGGGAGTGGCTGTCGCAGGCCAGGGGGCTCCGGGGCCGGCTGGGGCCCAGGCTGCTGTGGGCCCGGACCAGCCTGGGCTGTGCGTGGTGCTTGTGGTCGGTGTGCTCTGAGTCGACCTTGTTTGCTATCCTCGGGGAGTCGGAGGCCACGTTCAGATCCGGGGTGGGTGGGGGGCGAGGGGGACACAGGCTGGCCAGCCTGGAGGAGCTCCCAGCTGGGGCAGTCTCCCTGTGCAGCAGCTCCAGGGAGGTGCTGATCATTCCAGAGAGACAGTTGCCCCATGAAGAGGGGCTCCCACCCTCGCTGCCCGCAGCCCTCCGGGACTTGGGGATCTCCTGCAAGGATGTGCTCAGGCAAGGTGGGGGGCAACTGTGGGCGGAGACCTGGGGGGCCATGTCCTGCCCGGAGCCCCTGAAGGGACTGGCCCCACCCTGGGTGGCCAAGTCCTCCTGGCTGCGTGGGAAACGCCTCCTTCGCCAGCCCTTGTCATCTAGGGACAGGGTCCGCTCCAGCCTGGGCCTAGTGGGGGGCTGAGGGGTGGTGGGCTTTGCCCTGGCTTGGGGGTCCTCGCTGCTGATTTTTGCCAAATTGCTGAAGGATGGCATGGGGCTCTTCTCAGGGTCCTGACAGTGGGCAGTGGGCAGGGCTCCGGGGCTTGGGAGGAGGTCTTTGTTTGCGCTGGGAAGCCGTCCCTTGAGCATCCTGGCCTCCAGCTGCCCAGGAGCCTCTGTGTGACGCAGGCACGTGGCCTTGGTCGGCATCGTGGGGGCCTGGCCAGCCCTCACCCAGGCAGCCTGACCCTGGGGAGAGAGCTCCTCCCTAGCTTGCCACCAACTCGGGTGTCAGGGATACACGTCCCGGTCACCGGGAGCGGAGGAGAGAGGCCGGGAGGCTCCCCTTGGGCCTGGGGCGGTCCTTCCGCGGAGGCAGTCCTGCATGGCTGGGGTCACCGACGCCTGGAGGAAACCCCAGAAACCTTGCTGTTAGGGCGCCGGGGTCTCGGGGGAGGCGGGCCTGCCGTCCTGGAGGATGTCCGTGGTGCCGGTGACAGCCAGGGACACATCACGAGGGGCCTGTCCCCGCCCCCGGCTCGGTGCCCCGGGCGACACCAGCCCTCCCGCCCCCCCGGCCCCCCGGGGCTGACTGGGCCGACGGGCCGGGCCGCCTGGGCTCACCTGCGCCCGCCGCTCCCCGCAGGCCCGCCGGCGCCCGAGGGCCCACCCACCGCGCCGGGCGCGGGGCGGGCTGGCCCCGGCCGCCCGCAGCAACGACCGCGCCCGCGCGGGGCTGAGCGCGGCCTGGAACGCGGCCTGGAACGCGGCCCAGGGGTCAGCGCACGCGGCCCCGCGCAGAGGCCACCCCGGCCCCGCCCCGCGCGCCGCCGCCCCGCAACCCGCGCGCCGCCGCAGCGGCCCCTGGCGGCCGGAGGACCGCGGACGGCCCGGGTAGGCAGGCGGGGATGGAGCCCCGCAGCAGCGGAGGGGCGGCCCCGGCCCGCTGCCCGGGTCCGGCCCGTGCGTCCACGCTGCTCTCCCCGCAAACACAGGAAGCCACAGAAGGCACTGGAGAGCCCAAAATAGTTTATTTGACAATTTGCATTTAGGAAAAATAGCAGCTCCCACCTCAGCGGGAGCTTCCTGGATCAAGTGGCAGGCAGTCACCGCAGGGCGGCTGCGCTGCAGGGGCACCTCTCGGTGGTGGGAGCCCGCGGCCGGCGCACCGGCCTGGGAAGCACTCTGGAAACTTTCTGGGGGTCTTTCCTAGATGACCAAGTAAACCAGAAAACTGGGAAGGGCTGTGCTAATTCCACATTCTACAATCTCTACACTTAAACTCAAAAATGCCAAACCGTTTGTTCCCCCAGCAGAACCAACCCCAATTATCACCTACTGATTTTTATAAATATCGAAATCTCCCCTTTCCTTCCATCTCTAGATCAACAAGAATAAGGAGTTTAAGAACAGTCGGTGAAGCCTTAAAGCTGTCTGGGAGGCTCGCGGGCCCGAAGCTGCGGAAGGTCTCCGGCTTGGGGCCCAGGCCCAGGCTCCAGAGGTCTGCCAGGAAGGTTTTAAGCCCCTTCCTTCAAGATGGGAACTCCTACACTGATGTCCGCAGCTGAGGCGCACACCCACTGGGGACATGGCACGTGGGCGCAGCCTGCACAGCTCCTTGGGCAGGGTCTGTGCAAGCCAACTCTCGGGAAGGGAGACCCACGCGGGCTGGGGACAACATCAGCTCTCTGGGGCTCCTCCCAGTGACCAGGCCAGGCATCCCAATGAGGCTGGAAATGTCTTCATTACCAGAGAGAAATGCACTCTGCGTCAGGACCTCTCCCCCAGCTGTGAGCACCTGCAGGGTGCTGGAGAAGATGTGACCCCCAGGTCACCAGCCAGGGCAGGGCTGCCCATTGGCAGGGCCGGGGCTCCTCTCAGGTCTTTTCTCTCAACATCCTCAAGGAACTGCAGGTTCATTTGCAATCACTGCCCGTGGTCAGAGCAAGGCCCCAGTTTCCCAGGAGTGCTGCCTCCTGTGGCAACCCCCATCCAGCCCGGCTTCACGCGATTCTCCAGAGGCTCAGAGCGTCACATCCTCAAGTCACCCTAGGCGACCAGGAAAGGAACACCGTGCTTTCACATAAAAATGAATCAGATCCACTCTATCCAGCATCTGAAAGGAACCATGGAATTAATTTTGCAGTAATTCGTAGAGATGGGCGGTAAGGAAGAGACGCACAGTATGAGCAGCTCTGAGGCACTGCCATGTCCACGGCGGGCTCGAGGCCCTAGGCAGTCAGTCCAGTTCTTGGCGGAGAACAGTCATGTCAGGGTTCCAAATGCAAATCCAAAAAGGCATGACTCTAGTTCAGTGCCGGGTATTTCCTCTGGCCAATCCTCCCTGGCCTTGAGCTCCCCGAGCTGATGGAGGCCTGGAACAAAATGAACAGCGCTGACCGGCATGCCCACTTCCGTGACGAGCAACACCAGGGCCACATGGCAGGAGGCCAGTCTGTGGGATGAGCCGCATGGACTGCTGACTCAGATCAAATGGGCACCAATGGGGGAACTGTGCCTCCGCCCACCGCCCGGCAGGCCTTGGTGGCTGCAGGTCGTCGCTCCTGGCACCCAGGACCACAGAGGGTTTTTTCCCCATGGTGGTTCTGTCAGGGCCATGAGACCTGCGGCCAATTCTGCAGAGTCGGCTCAGCCGAGCGTGCGGGGAGTGGAGTGGTGGCCGGCAGCCTCCCTACTGCGCATGAGCAGGGCAACAGGCCCCGATGGCAGAGCAGCACCTCCTCCCTCCTCCTGAGACCCGCGAGGGATCAGGCAAAGCTACGAGGCAAGTACAAGATGAAGGGAAAAGACGAGAAGGAAGTAACCCTCATCTGAAGCTGAAAGGCAACTGGATGCAAATGTAAATGGGCCACAGCGTTGCTGGGGGTCACAGCCTCATCTGCACAGGGCCAGCAGGGAGCACCAGCATCCCCAGGACGATTGTGGTCAAGAGCCTGTGGGCCAGGTACCCACTTGAGGGCAGGTTCTGCATGACCACAGGGCCCGGTAAGCTTCGCATCTGGAATCTCAAGAGGCCCCCTTAGATGTCCACTTAGACCTCTCCCCCACCGCCTTCCCCTGAGATGGCAGCCAGAGCGCATTCCACGGGCAAGAGACTGCAGAGTCGCTGGAGGGCGCCTCAGGACCTTTCCCTGGAGGAAGCACATGAAGGCCAACATGCTGGGGGCCAGCCCGCAGCACAGAGGTACAGGCCCCGGAGGGCACAGACTTCCCTGCAAGCCTCAGAAAGGACAAAGACCCCGGAGTCCCAATCGTGGGCACCAGAAAATGGCAAGAACTCCTGCCAGATCTCTACCAGCTCGACCGCCAGGGTGGCAAAAGCACGTTTAACCTGCCAGGCCCTGCCAATCGGCCGCACACCTGGGCTGCCAAGAGCCCGGACAGCACACCCAAAGGGGCTGAGGAGGAGGCAATGGTGAAGAATGCCAAACCAGCGGCTCCAGCTCCAGGGTCTGCATCCCAGGACGAGGCAGCAAAGGGCCCGGGTGGGCGCCTGCTGCCTAGAGGCCAGACTCAGCCCAGGACAGCACATGCCATAGACACAGGACCAAGCTTGGGAAAGCCACACGCCATGTCCCAGCACCCAGGGAAGGAGCACAGTGCTTCCTGGGGTCCGCCCAGTGCTGGGGCAAGAGTTCTAGATGGGCTGGGAGCGAGACAAACCCTCAGCTCCCTGGCAGGAGGCCAAAAGAAAGGACTGAACCTGAAGAGCCCAGCAGCGACGACACAGGACGGCACAGGAGGGGCCAGGCGCCAGCCCTGAGAGAAGCAGGGAGAGGGACGATGGGATGGGAGCGGCTGCCTCCTCCCGCCCGGGACTGAGCGACTGAGGGTCTGCAAGAGAGGCCTTCACCATGCAGCCAGGGTCACAAGCCAACAGGCCAGCTGGGGCCAAAGGCCACTCACCTGTGCCAACTGGGAAGGGCTATAGAAGGGCACAGTTCCGCCAGGAGGGCCCCCTGCAGGACAGTGGTCACTGGGAGCCTGCAAAGCACAGAGAAGTCACCTCAGAAAGGCAGGACTGCACAGCCGTTGCATTCAGCTGCAGACATGGGCCACTCTTCAGAAAGAACTGCCATTGCTCTCAAAGAGGCCACAGAAGCAGAATGGGGACAGAAGTGGCAACAGTGGGTCATTACTAGATGGGTCACAGGATAATGGCAAAAACCAAAGCCACATGCAGAGCACAATGCTTCGGACACCAGGACACAGCACAGCCCCAAGTTGCTGCTGCTGCTGGCCAAGCAGCTGGTACACTTGGAACATGACTGGAATCCAGGGTCTCGAGAGCAGCCAAAATGTCCCTTGAGTCTCTGTGACAGAGCAAGCCTGGCCCCGACATACACCGAAGGCAGAGCATTCCTCCACCTCCCGAGACCAGCTGCACGATGGCCAGCAGTGCTGCACTCTCACCGACTGCAGGACACTTCCCCACACCTGATCAGCAACAAGCCATCTTTCTTCTGAGGGAGAGCTTCCTGCTCAGTGCGGCCGGGGCCAGGACCCACCACTTGGAAAGCCAGTGCCGGAGGAGCAGAACCACAAGGCATGTTTGGGCATGCACATACGTGGGGGTATGTGCACAGCTAGCCACAAGGGCCGGGCCGCCACGGGAACACTCGTCTCTGGTCAGTGGTATAGGACAGTCCAGCACGGGCATGAGAGTAAGCTCCCGAGAGAGAGCACCGCCGGCCACAGTCCTGGTCCAAGTGCTGGCTCACTGCCCGACAGTGAGCTCCCTGGGCTGCAGCGGGGGCACGGCCAACAGCAAGAACACACCGGAGGCAGCCGCGCGCCCAGCTGCAGCTCAGCTTCACGGAGCTTCCAGGCCGTCAGAGACCATGTGCGTCCATGGGGAAGACGCCCACCAGCTTAAAATCCCTCTTTCCATCTGCAGAGCTCGTTAAGAAGCAAGCACTGGGGCTGGGCTGGGGCTCAGTGGTGGAGCGCTTGCCTCGCATGTGTGAGGCACTGGGTTCCAGCCTCAGCACCACATAAAATACACAAACACAATGAAGATATTGTGTCCAATTATAACTAAAAAATATTAAAAAAAAAAAAGAAGAAGAAGAAGAAACAAGCAACCAACCAACCAACCATTGGTCTGGTGTGGCACTGGGGGTGCGTCTGGCCCTCAGCCTACAGCTTCATGCCACTCCGAGGGAAGCCTTGGTGGAGGAGGGCAGAGCCTCACGCCTCCTTGGAGCTCCTACAGGATGGTGACCACACAAGTGCCCCTCCAGGAACACACCTCCTAAACTGCCTTTGCTATGTGTGTGCGCATTGTCAAAGGAAGGGGTTACTGGTTAACACGCGTGCTGGCCAGCCTGGCCCAGGAAGGAGTGTGTGCAGGTGCCCCTCCCTCTCCTCCCTGGGAACATCCGTCTGTAGCTGGAGTCAGCACCCAGGGAGTGACCCACCCGGGCTTCAACACCTGGCCAGGAAACAGGACTTGAGGTCTTTCATACCAGGCAGAGAAACACAGTCACTCCTGTGGCCCAGGTCACAGCCAGGCCCCCACTGTGGGGTCAGGGAAGGGACGTTTCCCACGGGACACCTACCACCAGCTCAGCACAGGCTGCAAGGTGGTGTTGTGGTGGTGCCCACAACAGCTGCTACTTTGGTATTACTGTCACTCTCACATCACAGAGGGGCCACTAAGGCTTTGGAGAGGCGAAGCAGGTATGAAGAGGGGAGCCTGCACCCCCAGACCTGCTAGCTCCAGAGGCCATGCCTGCACCTCTGTGTCCCCAGGGTTGTACGTGGCCTTTTAAAGTGAAGATGTGTATGCTTTGCTGCACTTTTATTACTGCTGAGTAAGTTCTTTCTTTTAAACTTGAGAGGAACTTCATTTGTCTTTTCTGACTTGTGTACTGTGGTAAGATACGTGGGGCACGGAGTGCCGCCTCGGCCACTTCTGAGCACACACGGTGCGTCGGCATGTCTACAGCAGCTGGCCTCCCCAAGGGAAGCGGCTGCACGCTGCTCCCAGCTCTGGGCTGCCACCCACCCTTTCTCTGGATCTCACCTAAGTTCACACACGCTCAGGTGCATGCTCTGGACCCTGAGGCACAGATGTCGCACTGCGTGGCAGGGTGGGGCCACCCCCTGCAAGCCCCTGCCCACCCTCCCATGGCACTCTGCCTACCTTGGGTTCTACAGAGGGCTCTTGATTGGCCTGAGGCCCAGCTGGCATTGGTCCCACCCTGCCAGCTCCTTCTGCAAGATGTGGTTCCTCAGCATCTGCGAATGAGAGGGGCAGGAGGCCATCACCCCATCCCGATCCAAGGTATCCTTTACAACCAAGGGGACAGGCTCCAGCCCATGTGGGGCCCTCATGGAAGGAGGCCAGAGCATGGAGAACATGACCCTGAGCGGGTCCTTCTTCTGAAGGGTGGTGTCAGAGTTCAGGGACCAGAGGGCTGCTCATGCCCATGCTGCCTACCTGGGCTTGGTGTAAACAGGTTAGAAGGAATCGGCAGGGGAGCAAGTGGAGCAAAGAAATCTGCAGGCGCAGGAGCTGGCTCACCCCGAGAGGTCCCACTCGGGTTCAATACGTCGACATAGCGAGCCCTGGATCCGCCTGCCGAGGGGAGGGAGGAGGACTCAGGCAGGCAGCCCAGGCAGCCTCCAGCGTCTAAGCCACTGCCTTCCCAGCATGTCGTCAGAGGAGGGACCCTCTGAGGAGGGCACCCCCCAAAAGCAGATTGGGCTAGCTCCAGCCCAGCAGCAAGGAGCCTGCTCCACCCCTTACCACCACACAGGCTGTTTCTGTTTTTATTTTTTAGTGCTGGGGACTGAACCCAGGAGAGCTCTACCCCTGAGCTGTACCCCAGCCTTTAATTTTGAGACAGTGTCTCACTAAGTCTCTCAGGCCAGACTTGAAGTGCCTGGGATTATAGGCAGGTGCCACCGTACACAGCTCTAGATTGAGTTTCTGACTCACAGGACACCTCTGCCCATAGGTTATCAATGCTGATGCTGATACATTTTTTAATTCACTGGAGAGTGGACTTTTCCCCTCAAGCATCCCTCTCCATACAACTCGTCATCTCTACAGCACTGGGTCAGACACCTAGCCAATATACACTGTGACAGCTCAGCTCTGCAGGACAGCGCACCACCCACACACCTTGATTTCGGCTGTGGCCTTACCTGCTTTTCTAGAAAACATGTTCACAGAGGCTACGGGAGGGCCTGCGGGCCCGGCGGGAGCCACTTGCGAAGCCCTGGGCAGTGATGTTGGAGGTGGGGGTGGAGCCTTCTTCTGCAAAGGGAGAAACAGCTCAGAAACCTACTCAGGACTCTCCAAAAGGAGGAGGACCCACATGCCAGAGTGTCAAGGAGCAAATAAGCACCCACCCCTCACAGCCAACACTCAAAATCACAGCCTACCTCCTCTTCTGGCTCATTCAAATTCACCCACTGGTTCTTCTTTTCATCCCAAACAATCTGCCAGGATTTTAAAAAGTAAAGACAAAAAACAGCAGAGTGAAATTAAGCCACCAGTGTCTCATGACCGAGGACGCCTCTCTTCAAGCCTGCTCTGAATCTGAGCAGCACTGCACAGCCGGCGATAGGCATGGCTCCACCATGCTGTCTCTGCAAGACTCACCGATTTGTTCTTGTCGTCTGGCAAGTAAGCTTCTGTCCTTTTTTTCCCAGGAAGCCACCGAGAGAACCAGGACTCACTCTGAAGATAAAGCCACCACAATAGTTGTGAGCACACCGTGCTTAGTGAAACAAGCCTAGCCCCAAAGGCAGACACCAGGCCATTCTGCTCATGTGAGATTGCCAGGAGTCGGGCCCAGAGAGAAGACAGAAAGTTAGAGCTGGGGTGCTGGCTGAGGGCCATGGGAACTCTTGTTCAGTCTGGGAAGATGGAGGAGTGGAGACAGACTGCATGCTACAGTGTGCATGTACTTAGTGCATGGAACCACACGGAAAGGAGGCTGGGATGCTACTGTGTTCACACGTGTGTGCGCGTGTGCACATGTACACACACACACACACACACACACTTTTTACAATGCTGGGGATGAAACCTAGGGCCTTGCACATGCTAAGCAAGTGCTCACCACGCATGAGCCATGCCACAAGCCCCATGTGTATCTTAAAATCCAAAATGACATCCCTTTAGGAAGGTTTAGCATCTGAACCCTCATGAACAAAGTCCTGGACATTCCCCCTGCCTGAGGAGTAGACAGAAGACAGTCAGGAGGGCCTCAAAACAAAGGCCCGGGGCTGGGATTGTGGCTCAGTGGTAGAGCACTTGCCTTGCATGCATGAGGCACTGGGTTCGATCCTCAGCACCACATAAAAACAAAGATATTGTGTGCCCATCTACAACTAAAAAAGAAATAAAAACAAAGGCCCCCTGGTTTCCAAGGCGGAGGGAATTTGCGTGATAAGCAATGTAATTAATGTGTCATGTGCTGGATTTTGTCTCTATTAAAAAGGCGAAGCCAGGCGCAGTGGCATACGCCTATAATCCCAGCACTCTGGGAGGCTCAGACAGGAGAACTGTGAGTTCAAAGTCAGCCTCAGCAACAGTGAGGTGCTAAGCAACTCACTGAGACCCTGTCTCTACATAAAACACAAAATAGGGCTGGGGATGTGGCCCAGTGGTTGAGTGCCCTTAAGTTCAAATCCCAGTACCCCCCGCCCCCAAAAAAGATCTACAACTAAAAAACATATTATTTAAAAAAAAAAAAAAAAGCCGGGCATGGTGGCTCAAGCCTGTAATCCCAGCACTTAGGGAGGCTGAGACAGGAGAATCGCGAGTTCAAAGCCAGTCTCAGCATCGGTGAGGCGCTAAGCAACTCAGTGAGACCCTGTCTCTACATAAAATAGAGCTGGGGATGTGGCTCAGTGATCGAGTGCCCCTGTGTTCAATCTCCAGTACCAAAAAAAAAAAAACCCAAAAGGAGACAGCAGCTCGGGAGGCTAAAGCAGGAGGATTACAAGGTCAGCAACTTAGCGAGGCCCTAAGAAACTCAGTGAGACCCTGTCTCAAAATAAAAATAAAAAGGACTGGGGATGTGGCTCAGTGGTTAAGTGCCTCTGTGTTTAATCTCTGGCATGCACGTGCGTGTGTGCATGTGCACACACACACAGGACTGTGGCGCGGCTCAGTTGTAGAGCTTGCCTAGCATGTGTAGGCTCTGGTTTCCAGCTCCAGCACCCCAAAAGAAACCCAAATGAAAAGCAGAGAAAAGCAGCATAGCCAGAAACACCTCCAGTTCTTTCTCCAGCAGGCTCTAAAGACGACCTATCTTGGGAGCTGTCACTGCTCACTGAGAAACTGCCCACAGCACTGTGCTTTGTCTCTCCGCTCACGTTTCCAATCACACTTGTGTTCATTTTCAGAACATCTGCCATTCAAGTGACTTCTGATAAATGGAACCTCTGAAAACATGCAACTACCCTCTTAGGAAGACACCATTGGGAGCAGAGGCTCTCTATCCCCTGGAGGGGACATCCACACACGTGTACCTAACAAGGGACTGGCACCCACAGTGCAGGCAGGACTCCCACAAAGTCACTAAGACGCCCTGTTAGAAATGGAGAAAGACTGGAACGAGCACCATAAAAAAGAGCAGGGTAAAAAAAGGGAGGGTAAAAGCACATGCACATCAGAGAGGCCAGCTACCACAGCAGAGCTCCCCAGCCCAATGGGATGCCAGTGCCAAAGGTCCAGAGGGCAGCAGCACCACTGGGCACTTCCCCTCTGCCACTGTGAGGACTTCACCACCCTTTGGGAAGCCATTCAGCAGCATCCCTGAAGCCTAAGCTCTCCTCTCAAGGGGAGACACCAGGAGAAGCAAGCACAGTGCCACTGAGGGACACAGACAAGAGCACTCATGTGGCTTTATTTATAATGACCCCAAACCAAGCACCATCCAGATGTCCATTACTGAGAACGGGGTGACAGGATGCACCCAGAAGGTGGAGACTGCTGCCCAACTCTTCTGGTCATGCTCTGGGGCTGCTCTGACAGGTGATGGCCACAAGGGCACTCTGGGGACCTGAGCTACCTTGCTGACCATGTGGTGCGTACCTTACGTACACACACAAGACCTCCACTCAGTTGCTGTGTGCCTTACACTTGATGGTGTGCATGCTGCATCTCAAGAACAGAACTTCAGATGTGGCTTCAATTAAAAACCAGCAAACACCTTTTCCTTGCCCCCAACACATGAAGAAAGCTGTCCCTGAGAGGCCAGGCTCCCTGCCCTGCTGGACAGAGTGGTGGGTGGCTGTACCGTACCTTCTTGGGTTCTTTGGTCTCCTTTCTGGCCACCTGTGCAGGCCTCTTGGTTTCAGGAGCAGGTGTCAGAGATGAAACAGACTGTGCTGACCCTGAGCTGGTGTGATCCCAGGCCAGGGGAGTCTCTGCATCCTGCGCTGTCCTAGAGGAGCCCTGTCCCAAGGTGAGAGGGGAAGCCAGCTCTCCTCAGGCTCCTCGGAAGGAACCAAGTGAGGCAGAACACTGAAGGGACCAGGGTGGGGCAAAGGTGAGAACAGCCCAGCCCCGTGTGCTCTGAGGCTCCTCCTAGGGGGCAGGCAAGTGCCCGCTACAACTGACAAGCCACCGTAGCACTCCGGGAACCACGAGCTAGAAGGAGCAGCATGCGAGCTGCACTGGGGACGAGGTCAGGCAGTGCTGGCAGTGTGCGCGTCAGTACAGTGATCTTTAAAGTCACTCCTGATGCCAGGCACAGTGGCCGCGCCTGTAATCCCAGCACTTTGGGAGGCTGAGACAGGAGAATTGCGAGTTCAAAGCCAGCCTCAGCAACGGTGAGGCGCTAAGCAACTCAGTGAGACCCTGTCTCTACATAAAACACAAAATAGGGTTGGGGACATGGCTCAGTGGTGGAGTGCCCCTGAGTTCAATCCCTGGTATTAAAAAAAAAAAAAAAATGTCACTCCTGGGTTAAGACCCTGTTTCCCACACTGCTGGAACCTCGCTTACTACTCCAAGGACTGGATGTACTTGAAACCAAAAACTCACAACAAAAGCTCAACCTACAGGAGTTTCCTATTGATGAGACGCCCACCAAGGCCTTGGCGTCTATAGAGAAGCTTCCAGAATGTTGGAACAACATTGTACAAAACCAATGTCTCTACCTACTCTTCACACTTCAAGGGTTAAAGTGGTTTAGGAGTACTTTCTCTGTGAGAAAAACTGAACGAGTAATTCCAGAGCCTTTAGGATCTTCCACTGGCCACTGAAGAGCAGGAGTGTAGGCAGCTACGAGTGAGCTCTACGGAAAGCAAGCTCATGAGTGTGGACAGTACCGGGTCAGCAAGGCCTCCTCCGCAGTCCGCTTCACGTGGCTCGGGAAGCTCATTCCTGAGAGGCGAGTCCTGTGGCGCCCTTCCTGCCAAGGCACAGAGAGCGGCTGGGTTGGCTCCAAGTGTGGACAGGGCGGCAGGGCCGGCCCAGCACACACACCAGCTAAGATTCGCAGCTCATTCTGCTGGGAGCACCAGTATTGTTTTCCAAAACCAAGACCGAAGGCTTTCCCAATGGAGGAAATTACTCTGTTCTTTAAAGCCAGGCCCAAGTTTTCAAATAGTGTTCAAACAGACAAAGCAAGTTGGCACGAACCAGGAATGAGCTCCACCAAATCGAACTTCCAGACAGAAGTCTGCCACCTCCCCCTGTGAACCCCACAGGGACACAGGACAGCCTGAGAAGGTGCCAAGGCCATTTCCTCATGCTCTGAGTGGCCATTTATGCTTTATGGCATAACACAGTCAAGTCATGACACAAGCCGGCATCAGTACTCTCGCTGCAGAGACCCTTAACCCATCTCTGTAACCTTAGAGGTCTGGTCCAGTCTTCTCCACCCATCATCCGACTGCCAGGGCCCCCCTGGTGCTGCTCTCAGGACAGCACCTCAGCAGACAAACCTGGGTCCAGGCTCCTGCTCTCTTGAAGCAGGGAGCCACTTTCCTGGAGAGACGGGATGCCAAGTGGCAGCCCCAGTCCCGTGTACAAAGCTGCAGGATCAGGCCTGGAGGGCTCTGAAAAGCCAACTGCAGACACTGGGGGTCCACAGCCAGGACTCGACTCCAGGGCTCCTGTGGGTGGTGACACTGGGAACATCGGCACCCTGGCAGGGGCGGGCAGCTGGCCATCCGAGAGCATCTGTGGAGCTGCAGGAGACAGTGCAGAAGAGGAGTCTGGGCACGTGGGGGAGCTGAATGCTTGTCACCCCGAGTGGTTACAGATTCTTTTGCATACCTCGCTCATATTATCAAGGGGTGTCAGTGTCTAGACAAAAAGCAGAACATTCACTTTCTAGGGGCCCAAGTACAGAACAGATGCTCGCATGCATCCTTGGCTGTGATTGAGGCGTAGGCTCCAACCCACAGCACGACCTAAGACAGGCTGGTGAGCAATGGCCTGGCACAGGGCCCAGAGTCCTCCCCTCCTGTGCCAGGAGCCAAGCAGGCCACTCACCCTCATGTCTCACCCAGCTCAGCACATGGGCAGGGGGCCTGGGCCTGCAGCACCATGCTGGGCCTGGATGCACCACGAACAAAGCAGAGTCCTGATGGAGGGTGAGTCAGATGGCAAGGCAAGCGAGGAGGGCCGGGGAGCCTGGGGTGAAGCAGGCTGGCTGCCCAGCAGAGGGCCCGC
>PVHX01023525.1:0-25584 GCA_004024805.1 Geosciurus inauris
GGGGACTGTGCATCCTGGCCTGGTGATGCCGGGGTGCTGGGGACTGTGCATCCTGGCCTGGTGATGCCGGGGTGCTGGGGACTGTGCATCCTGGCCTGGTGATGCCGGGGTGCTGGGGACTGTGCATCCTGGCCTGGTGATGCTGGGGTGCTAGGGACTGTGCTTTCCCACCTTGTGATGCTGCAGTGCTGGGGGACTACCCAGTCATCATCTGGGGATGCTGCGTGGTTGTCACCCAGCACTTCTGGGTGTTAGAGGAGCCACACTTGGTGAAGCAAGTCCCTGAAGTGGAATTCAGGTTACATGTGACAGCTGACTCAGGAAGTCATCTGTCCCCATGTGTAGGTCACCAGTCATTCCACATTTGAGTGTGATGGCTTTGATGGCCTGGGAAACAGAACGTCTAACCCTAATCAGAAGACCCCGTGAGGCTGGTTCCCATGATCTGGCACCTGCTTGGTGCCTGGAATTGGCATCTAGCAATATGTCTCCCAGATCCTTAAGTAAATCCTGTTGATGTTCTGTTCAGCACAGGGACCTGAGCTGAATGTCTTCAGGTGATCTAGTCGATGAAGGCGGAGAACACGAAAGTAAAGTAAGGCGCTTTTATAACCTTAGATATGCTTTTATTTGGGCCATGTGAAAAAATTAGATTTTACTAGTTGGACGTGGTAGCACACACCTGTAATTCCAGCAACTCAGGAGGCTAAGATAGGAGGATCACAGGTTTGAGACTAGCCTCAGCAATTTAGTGAGACCCTACCTCAAAAAATAAAAATAAAAAGGGGCTGGGGTTGTGGCTCAGTGGTAGAATGTTTGCTTAGCACGTGTGAGGCACTGGGTTCAATCCTCAGCGCCACATAAAAAAATAAAATATTGTGTTCCCCTACAACTAAAAAATAAATATTTTTAAAAAATTTTGAAAATAAAGTAAAATAAAAAGGGTTGGGAGTAGAGCTCAGTGGTAAAATGCCCTGGATTTGGTGCCCAGTCCCCCCAAAATTAGATTTTAATATTTAAAATACTATTTGGTAGAAGTGGGTCACACTTATATGAAGCTCTCTTCTTTTTGTACAGTTTTTTTTTTTTTTACTTTAATAATTTAAAATGCAACTGCAGTTACTTGATAGGAGCATTTCCTACTGGATATCAATGAGATTTTATAGTAGTTTTGTTACTGAATGTTTTATTTAGGAATGGTGTTTCTAATCGACAATGTTCATATTCCCTGCGACTGAACCAAACCTCGTTCTAATTTAGTAGTTGTGTTGTAGTTTGCTTGGGCAGGTCTTAGAGTTTCCACCAGACACTCGGGCTGTCAGAACAGCCCGCTGCACAGGCCTGGCCTGCAGGAGTGCTGTCCCCAGAGTGCAGGCACGTGGGAGTGCTGGAAGGCGGAGCTTCTGCGCCCTGGTGCCCTCCACTGGCTGCTCAGACGTAGCGGGAGCACATGGCAAGTGGTGGCTTTGCTGAGCCAGGGCCTCCCTGGGTCGATGGTCCCCTTTATTGGGGTGGTAGCAGCACGAGTCGAGATGCCCAGCAAGCTCTGCGTGTGCTTCCCTGGAGGGCCAATGGCAGGGCTTCAAGTGTGGACAATACAGAGGACCGAGGAGAGAGGAAACCTTTTCTCTGGCCGTCATCCAGGGACCAACAGGACCCTGGCCTCCCCTTTGTACACAGATGAAGGCAGACACACTGTGAGTTGTCACCAGACTCAGGAAAAGCCAGCCACGTAACCACTGAAGAGAGTTCCTGGGCTGGCCCTGAGCTCTCCAGGCCCCAGGGACCCCCTCATCTTGCTCCAGGCCAGCGGAACCCTCACAGAAGGCAGGAGCATGCTGGGCAGCATGCGAGCCTTCTCAGCCAGCAGCTTCTGTTATCCCTCAGGTATGAGGTGGAGACTGTGAGCCCTCCCCCAGGACACCCGTGGTTGCCTTTGGGGTCATCAATGTTTGTTTAGAGACCAGAGCTGTTGGGTCCAGGCGTCACCTGGGGAACACAAGGTCTGACTGCCAGGTGGGACCCTGCGTCTGCAGCAGTGCTCTGAGCAGCGCTGCAAGACTGCAGTCTGGAGCCTGTGGTCCTCTGAGGGCTGCAGCTGGGTGGACAGTCCAGAACCACGGCTTGCATCCTATGCCGAGGGGCTGGCAGTGAGGTGCCTTCTTTGAGTGAATGGGTTCCCAGTGAGTCCGCCCGAGAGAAAAGACAAGCCTCGTCAGCTACTGTAGGGACCCTAGGGATGAGTCTCTGCGGAAGGTATAGAAGCTTCAGAGTCTTCAGAAAAGAGCCCACGTTAGCACACTCCAGGGAGGGCCGGGACGCAGCTCAGTGGTGAGCGTTCGCCTTGTGCGCTCCGGGCCCTAGGTTCAATCCCCCGCACTACACAAAAATAGCTCATCCTGAGGATTGGTTTCTGAGTGCAGGGAGCCCGTGCTGGCTGTTTACTATGGCAGTGCTCAGTTCTCCAGCCTGTGTGGACTGTCAGAGCAGTTTTCAGGGAAATGAAGAAAACCTCAAGGACAGGTTAAGTGCCCTTGGCAGAGGTCCACCTGAACGTTAATGTAACTGGTTCCTCTAGATTAAAGCTGCACTTCCTGGAGTTTTCCACCATTCCTAGAGTTTCTCTCTGGAACCAACAGGAGTCTACCTGTGGGTGACGGCGCTCCCTGTGCACCGCGTTGGTGGTCCAGTCACCAGCCTCATTGTTCTCAGCACAGGGGACAGCAACAGAGACACACGTGATGGACTGGTGGACCACGTACACCTCATGGACATGGTAACTTGGAACACCCGCCAGGACACAGATGCATAGTCCCCTGTTCTGTGCAGTGTCCTTGCTACTGACTGGCTCAGAGTCAGAGTCAGCTCTGCTTGGAAGTACGCTTTTAGGCTTCATGTTCCAGAATGAAAAATTAGTTCCTATCAATTTACATGATAAATGCTGTTTAAATATTTAGAACATTTGGATGGTTTTACTTGATATTTCTCTTTTTTATTATTAAATCACCTGATTCTTAGTGAAAAGCAATACACATTATCAGATACTGAACCAATATAGAAACTGGCAAAGAAGATACAAGAGCGTCCCGCGCTCTGCCCTGGGCAGAACCAGCTGGCAGCCTGTGAGCACAGTGCGCGGGTGCACGTACGTCGGCCCATGCGGCCAGCTGCATGGTGTGCTCTCGGATGGCAGCATTTTGGCCTCCTGGATTTCCATACAACCAATAAATTGGTGAGAGATGAAGGGCAGTGCTGCACCTCAGGAATGCTTCTCCTCCCAGCAGACACCACGCCCTGCAGGCCTAGGCAGGAACGGAGAGAAGATGCAGGACTGAGGGTTCCCTCCTTACGTCTCTCCTGCGTTTTGCCTCCACCTCAAGAATCTAAGCCTGTGTGTACATGCACATATGCAGACGTGCATATAAACATGTGCACACGTGCTTGTGTGTGCGTGTTGGCCAGGGGCGGCCAGGGCTGCAGCAGAGTCCAGCCCCTGCAGAGACTGGCTTTTTACTTTGTTTCCACAGACCTGTCCTCTCATTGTGGCTTTTCCATCTCGACTTCTTTATTTTGGTCTCTGAGTTGGTTAATTTGATTGTTAAGTGGCTCTTTTCAACAGGCACGGGTGTTCATTTAAGGATTGTTTTTGAACTTTGATGCTTAGGGCACTGGGCTTCTTTTGAATCCTGGGTTCACAGGCATCCTTCCCTCGGGGCTCGGGCATGCGGTTCTCTTGTCTTTGCAGTGCTTCTCCTGGGTGGGAGGGTACAGGGCAGGTGGTGTGGCGTTTCCTGATCGCTTGCATTTTGGGAGCCTTGGAGCCGGTGGCTGAGCACAGGTCTAGGCTCTCCCCAGGGCCTCTGGGTGGGCCTTGCCTCCCTGCTGGGTGGCTCTTGACAGAATGTGCTGGAGCCAGCGTCATTTTCAGGGACTCCTTGGTGCCAGTCACCTGTGCAGACTGACTTAGAGTCCAGAGTGTCCTCTCGGTGGTGGCCTCTGGCGCTCTCCTTGCCAACGCCGTCGGGGTCCCGCCAGGTCCTGCCTGGCTGGCTGGCTTCACTGCTGTGGAGGTCCCTCTTGCTGCACTTTGTTCTGCAGGCACAGAGCTTGTCTCCCTCCTGTGTGCTGCCTTTCTGGTCTCGTCCTCTGAACTCGGTGGGATCTCCTCCAGGCGTGTGTCAGGGTTCACTCACGTGGTGTGTGTGACGGCGCCTGGCCACGGTCTTCTGCCCTGCTGAGCTGTTGTGCCCGCCGTGGGCTTCTCCCTCTACCGCGTCCTCCCCGCCTCCGTCATCTTGCCTTCGGTCCTGCTCTGCTCGTGGCGGGCTCTGAAGAAGGCAGATGCGGCGGGGTGGTGGTTTTTGTCCTTGGGCGCAGGTCTCTAGTGGACGTCTGCAGGCATATTCTGCCGACTGGTTGCTGTTTTTGTCACCTGGACGTCCTGCTGCTGTGTCTCCTCTTGTTTTTACTTCTCTGGTGTCTCTGTGAGCTTCAGAGTGGGATTCCTTCTCCCTGGGTTCTGTGTGGCCGTGATGTCCCCCCGTCTGTCCACTTCTCTCCAGGTTGTGTGTGTGGCCGTGGTGTCCCCGTCTGTCCACTTCTCTCCAGGTTGTGTGTGTGGCCGTGATGTCCCCTCGTCTGTCCATTTCTCTCCAGGTTGTGTGTGTGGCCATGATGTCCACGTGTCTGTCCACTTCTCTCCAGGTACTTCTGGGTATCCAAGCAGAGCGGTGGCACCACACTCTCCACCCCCAGGTCACAGGTTGTCCATGAGCACGTGTCTTCTGCTGGTTGCGTGCCACTGTGCACTTTAGGGGAGGGTGGTTTTAGTGCTCCCCTCTTTTTGTGGTGACCAGAAGAGGGGTGCCCCACATGGGCCTCTCTTGGTTCTCTCTGGAACTCTATGATGGGGCTGTATATCCATCAGCAGCCTGGAGAGCACTTTCTGAACAAAAAGTCTCATGCCATCTCCTTAGGTTTCTTATTTTTAATATTTATCCCTTTTCAGCCAGTCCTTTGACGAAATCTTAATGTTTACACTTTCTCATAATTTTCATGGAGAAAAGTGTTTTTGGAAATGATATATTTATTGATCACAGAAACCACTTTTGATTATAAAAGCACATGATATGTCGAGCAGGTGTGCAGGAATATCTAAAGCAAGTAACCGAGATGCAAGACAAAAAAAACCCGAGTTGTTTTGAAGTGCAGAACTGAGGGTGTGTCCTGTGCTTCAGCTGCAGTGTCCACGGTAACATCGGAACCCTGCAGGCTCCCAGGACGCCCGAGTCTGGCAGCTGCGACTTTGCTTTTCCTGTTTTTCTCCAGAGTGATTACAAATCTGAATTCCCCCCAAGGTCCCAGGTGTGTTTCAAGCTGAGGAAACAAGGAGGAAACCCTGTAACTCACAGCTGACCTCAGGGCTCGGGGTCCTGATGCCAATGCCCCTGGGCTCTAAAGGGGCTCTGTGGGAAGTGGGCACCATGGAGTCTTGTTAGTGCTTGCAAGGTGGATGCCTGAGCCATGTGACTTGCCTGTGCTCCGGCAGGTGTACTGTCCCTGTGCAATGAGCTACAAAGGCTCTGGCCACATTCTAGGGACCCTGCTGATCCCTTACCTGGGCCTCAAGTCCCATCCATCTGTCTAAGCTGCAAAACCTCAGGAATGGGGGATGAGGTCGTGGCTGAGGCTCTGTGCTGTTACGGTTTAGATAAGAGGTGTCACCAAAACTCACTCATGAGGCAATGCAAGAATTCTAAGAGGTGAGATGATTAGGTTATGAGCTGTGCCTGAAGGTGAATCAGTTCACTAATGAGGATCAGCTGGGTGGGGACTATGGGCAGATGGGTGTGGCTGGAGGAGGTGGGTCACTGGGGCATGCCTAAGGGGTTTGTGTCTTGGCCTGGTGAGCAGCACTCTCTCTGCTTCCTGGTGCCACCTCCTGAGCTGCTGTCCTCTGCCCTGCTTTTCCTCCAAGACGTTCTGCTCATCTGAAGCCCAGAGCTCTGGGGTTGGCAGCTGTCTGTGGACTGAGACCTCTGAAACCGTGAGCCCCACGTAAATGTTCCCTCTTCTGTGTTGTTCTTGTTGGGTCTTTTGGTCACAGCAGTGAAAAAGCCTCCACACAGGTAGACAGCGAGGCGGCCCTGGTGTCACTGTGGTGATCACAAACCATGCTGTGCACACGGGATTTCTCCAACTGGCATTCAAAGAATGTTTTCATCACAGTCCTGTGGCCTCATCTATAATTGAAGGGGGAGAGATCTTCTTGAAATAGCCACATTAAACTCTCTTAACTAGATGCATGCTGAGAAAATTACGTACAAGAAATGAACAATTCACTATTAAAAGAGAGCCAGGCTTTGAGAGGAGCCTAGATTTTAATAGGAAACACTCAGCATGACCTTCTTTAGCAGTTACTCCACACAGAGCACTGATCCGGTACCTGGAGCCACAGTGGGTCTCCCTGTCTGGGCTCCAGTGCTGAGGCCAGGGGGTGACTGTGATGTGGGACGTGAAGTCTGGGTGCAGTGACCAGGACAGTGTTCCAAGTCCTGAGTCAGTTCTCACCTCCGGAAGGAACAGGAAAGACATGCTGAAAGGTGCGAGGAGCAGCAGCCCAGCTGAGGGCAGGAGGAGGGTGAGCACCCGCAGCTGAAGAGCTACCATGGACAAGTCGACACGCGGTTCCGCGCTCTGCTGTGACCAAGGCCCTTCGGTGGCCTGTGATGCTGGCGTCTCACTGACGTCTGGGCCCCGTGGTGGTGTCCTGGCAAGAAACATGGCACAGGTGGGCTCCAAGCCACCTGCAGGGGCTTCTCTTTCCATCTGCCACCTGCCTCGTCCCAAATGGCATCATGTCTCCTGTGGGTGCCCAGCCCACAGTCACGTCACCCTCTCTTCCCCGCTGCCCCCCGGGCCAGGGCTCTGGGGGACTTCTAAGGCAGGTCTCTGGGCTCCGTGGCTGAGGGCCTGTTGTCAGAGCACATGTGCTGCCCTCTTGTGGCTCCTGTAGCCAAGGCCCTGTGGCGGCTCATGTCTGGAGGTCACTGTTCCTGGCAGTGTGAAGTGGGTGAGCTCCGGTGTGTCAAACACACCCGTGGCCCCCGTTCCTGCAGGGGGCCTGATGAGGCGCCTGTGGGAGCCCGTCTGTCCCCGGGCTCCTCAGCGTGGGGCGCAGGGATGCTGTTGTCCTTGTGCAGAGCTGCAGGCAGGAGCGCCTCAGCGGAGAGGCTCCTCGGGCGTCTGTGCGGTGCTCAGCCTGCTGCTGCGCGACAGACCTTCTCAGCATCTGGTGTGGAACAGCCACCTCCGTCAGCGCCTCCCGCTGTGCAGGGTCAGCTGGCTCCGGGGCTCTTCTGTCCTGCACAGTGTCCTGGGCCACCACTCACTGGGGTGTCTGGCAGCTCCTGCAGGCTCTGGGGCCTCCTCCACGGGCTCCAGCATAGTGGCACACACGGGTCACCCAGGGTGCTGCGGCAGCGCTACAGGAGCCCTGTCTCCTGAGCTCATCTCATGCCGAGCGAAGCCTTTTGTGCTGGTGTGCTGCCCGGTCACACAGCCCTGCCACAGACCCTCGTTCTGTGCTTGCTTCACTCCTCCACGCCATTCCTTCCTTCCACGATGGCGCCCGAACCAGGTGCAAGATACACGTGTGACAACTTCCAGGTTGTGGTTGCCATGACACCAGAGCAGAGCCTCGGTGTCCTAAAGCATCTGTGCACTGGCCCACATCCCCTAGAACACTCCCAGCGTGAGAACAAGCCACCAGGGACTTCCACACCGCTGCCCGGTCTGCAGCCCTGAGCAGCCACTGGCAAACCCAGGGGACCCTCAGGTGCTTAATTAGAATTTTGCTTCTCTGATTTTGTTTCTTATCTTCATAAATTCCATAAGCTAAGGTGACGTTTCATTATGGCCTTAATTTGCACTTGGGGATGGTCGGTACTGGCAGTGTAGTAGGCAGGCTGCCGCCTTCCAGTGTGTGTGGTCCGGGTGGCTTGGCGAGTTCCTTGCTGAGCAGCTGGTGTGCCTAGAATCGGAAGTGCATAAGCAGCTCTGGAGCCACCAGGGAGGATGGATGGTGTCCAGAGCTCGTGCTGTGCTTCAGGGTCGGACATGGTGTAGACCCATTCCACTTTCTCAGCGTGTTGAGTGTGCCCAGGACCTGTCCCTGATGCCAGCTGGACATGTGCCAGCAAGGCTGCTTGCCTTGGTGCAGACTTGTAGCTCGGTGGTCATAATGTCAATCACGGTCACAGGCCTGTGCCCTTGGTCTTAGTGAAAAGTGAACACGGCATGGTGATTAAAGCTCACCAGCTGGGCTGTGGCCACCAGCAGGGGCACAGAGGAGATCTCTGGGTGACGGACTGTGCCCTGCCTTGGTGGTGGTCCTGAGCTGTGCACAGGACACAGTGGCCAGCACCCTGCATGCCTGGTGCCGTGCTGTGGTTGGCTAGGATGCACCCGTGGGGGAGAGGCAGGGAAGGCAGAGAACTTTCTGCCCCAGCTCTGTCTTCCTGTGACCTTGGGTCACTTCAGAACAACGCTCATAGCACATCCGAGAGGAGTTTGTGGAGTAGTGGCCCAGACTACTGGCATCATCACAAGGCGGGAGCTGGCGGGAGCAGGGTGCACTGTAGCGTCTCCTCCACAGTGGGGGAGTCTGCCCCAAGTGCTGTTCAGGAATGCCCAGAATGCACCCTGAGCAAGGCAGCCCTGCGAGTAGTGGGCACCCGCACTGTGGAACACCCCAGGCATTTTCCTTAGCATAGGACTGCGGCCCGCCTGGACAGTCCCCTTCTCATCCTGAAGTGGTCATCCAGATGTGAGTTCCTGGGAATGTGCTCTGCTCTCTTGCAGCCAGCAGGGTCAGAACTCAGCTTCCAGTGGGACCCATGGTAGGAGAGCTGACGGCCATGATGCCAGGTGCCCACAGCTGCACCTTGGCTGCTGCCTGGCTCCCTGGGCTCTGGTCCTGCTGGCTCTTTGCTGCTGTAGGTGCTGCCTCTGCAGGAGGCACAAAGGTGCCCTCTGGACTCTCATGCCTGCTCCTCTCCCTTCTGTTCTCTGGTAGCTGAGCGGGGGTGAGACAGGCTGGCATGCTCCTGCTTGTTGGTACTGGCAGATTGGGGCCTGTTTACCAGAGACCAGCGTCACAGGCATCCTGGCTGCTTAGTGGCATCCCAGGAGGGGATCTGTGTCCTCAGTCGCATTCCATGATAAGGGGACAAAGCCTGCTGGCCCCTGGAGCCCCTCGTGAGAGAGCGGTGCAGGGTGGGGCCTCCATCCAGACCGAAGATGTTTCTGAGCACCTACCCGCTGAGGCGGGGAGACCTCTAGGCGCTGGCTGTGTGGCCCAGCTATTATGGAGCCTATCCCCGTGGGAAGGAGCTGACTTGTTTATACCTGAAATTCTTTGTGATCACAGAGGTGAGGTTTTGGGTTAAATTTGAACCGAACAACACAAGAATTTATGCCCCTCAGACTGTGTGGCCAGGGCATTTTAAAGAACTTGTGTGGCAGTGGGGAGGGGTGCACCATGCCCTGCGCCGTTGGTGATGAGGCACCGCGTGCTGGTGGACAGCGCCCACCCAGGGGACAGCAGTTCAGCTACTGCTGGTGTCCGGGAGTTACCAGCAGGATGCCTGCTCTACAAGGCTGCACCTAGCTTTTAAGTATTTCCTATTTTTCTTCCAGATTGATTAGTGAAGCAGGATCCTGGTCTATCTGGCCAGCTGGACACAGTGTATCTTTGAACTTAGGAAGCAGTTTAAAGACCTTAGGGAGGACAGTCAGCACTGGCCTTCTGTGAGACGCCTGCGTGTGTGTCACGGCCCCCACTAGGGCTGCTTCCCTGCTCCCCCACCCCACTGTGAGATGGGGACCCTCAGGTCGGCTGGCAGGAAGGTTGCTCTGCTGAGCCAGGTGACATGGGGACCTGGAGAGCAACCCAGCTGTCCTCACATAGGATTTGTCCACACAATGCCCCCTATGACCATCCAGGGAGCCACCCTGGTCGTTGGTGTAACCCATTCTCATGCCCGGGTGGGTACTGGAGACAGCAGTGGTCAGTGGCATCCAGAGACTCCCTAGAGGCCCAGACCTGGCCTCACCTGTCCCCCAGAGGCCCTCAGAGTGGGCAGGTCTCTGGCCCCGGGCTCTCTGCGGCTACAGGGCCCTGGAGAGTGGCTTGGAGGGCCAGCACAGCTGCCCACCTCATATACTGTGGGTTTTGTGGCTACAACACGTTGTAGCCCCCACGGCATGACTCCACAGTGCATTCCCCAAGTTCTAGCTCCTCCCTGCTCCACAGAATAGACAGGCCTCTGCTGGGCAAGGCCACTGGACACAGCAGATACCCCTTGCTATCACATGAGGTCTGAAGGCTCGTGGGAATAGAGGGGTGACAGCACAGCTCTTCCCACTTCAGGACCAAGTGACTTGGGGAGGGAGTAAGAGTCACACACCAGCTGCACCTGGGTGAGAGCCTGGAGAAATCCAGGGGAGCTTCGGCTGTTTCCTGCTTGCTTTGGGGCATGAATGATGAAGTGGAGTTCTCAGACTCAAGTGAAGGCAATCGCTTTGCACATTGGGGCTTTGCAGTCAAATAGCACGCAGTGCAAGTGGCTGCAGTGCAGTGACCACATGCCAGGCAGTGGGAAGCAGAGCCCCAGCCAGGACTTCCAGAGCACACAATGGAAGTAGCTGCATTGCAATGACCACATGCCATTCATCAGGAAGCAGAGCCTGACCTGGACTCAGAGCATGCAGAGGAAGTGACTGGAGTGCAGTGACCACATGCCGTGCAGCGGGAAGAGACCCCCGACCTGGACTCACAGTGTAGGTTGGGTTTTCTTCTAGAAGTTTAGATTATGAAATCTGAGAAACCCCTTCTACTGCAACTTTTCCAGAGTGCAAAGTGAGGCACGAATCTTAGTCTCAAAATCTTCTGTACTTTCATTTGGAATCCTGGCACCTGCCAAGGAAAGACGTGGCACCTTTGCGGATCATTATCTGAGGTAAAGGAATGATCGTCGTGGGGACTGGCTTGTCCTTGCCAACACCTGTGTGATGATGTCTGAGCCGGCCTGCACTCCCAGCCGGTTCTGCCTGCACTTCCTCACACTGACGCCCTGCACCTGAAGAATGCAGCTCAGTTGTCTCTCGGGACATTTCAGGTGCTGCCTTGGGTAGGGGGCTCTGCTGACCTGCACAGCACTGCCAGTGAGTACTGTCAGCATGCTGAGAACTCATTCACGTCAGCAAGCTATTTGCAAACTGTCCTGTGATTGGTTATCACAGGCTATTTAAATACCTGTGTATGCGTGCTGGACACACCAACTTGGCCAGGGTCTGTGTGGAGCTCTGCAGTGAGCAACAGCCTGTATGCCAGCGTGCTGCAGTGGTCTGGGTCGTGGTAGTTTATTGGGTCCTTCCTGATGGATGCTGGGTCTGTGGAGTGATGCCATGGGGGGTGACGGGACCCGACGAGCCTGGCGGGAAGTGCCTAGGACATGGAGACACACTTGGAAGGGACCGCAGGACCACAGCCATTCCCCACGCTGCTTCCTGACTGAAGATGTGAGCACTCACTCCAGCTGTACTCCATGCCCTTGGCTTTGTGCCTGCAGAGCAGGAGCTGAAACCTCCTTGGCTGCCTCGGGTGTTTCATGCAGCAACACAGCCTGACTCATACAGGCGTCAAGCAGAGTTGATGGGATTAGAGACTGTCTAGGATGGGGTGTGTGGCTTGTCGGCAGCCTTGAGTGTGGGACTCGAGGCCCTCAGGTGAAGTTCTGCCAGTTCTGGCCAGATGCTTGTGTTTTCTTCTTCATGAATTAATTCCAGAGGGTTTTGAAGACTTTTTGACTTTAAGGTCCCCAGGTGGACTCTAATAGCACTCAGAAGTCCGAGCCATGGTGCACTGGGCTGCACGCGCTCCTGGGGCTCCCCCACCCCCACCCCGGCTGTGTGTGGACAGGCATGTCCACATCCTCAGCTGAAGGTGGTTCCTGGAGTGGCTGGAATCCAGAAGTGTGGCCTTGGGGGAGAGCCTTTGGGCTGTGAGTGGCCCACAGAGGCCAGGTGCCTGGGAGCGCTGCACACCGTGGAAGACATGTCTTGCCTCCCTGCTCTGGGACAGTGCGGAGCCGACATCCCTGAAGTCCTGCCTTAATGCCTGTGCTCATCACAGCCAGCCCTGGAGCCTCCCTGCTCACCTGGCTGACCCTCACCTTTTCCTTCTCATGGCCTTCTCTGTTCCAGGAATTAAAAAAGAACACTTGGAAACCTGTTTTACCAATGCACGTCTCTTGGTGAAAAGTGCCTGTGGCAAACGCTCAGGCTTCAGGCTGGGCTCTTGAGAAAGGGGGTCACTGGTCTGCACACTGCTCCCTCAGGGAGCCCTCTGGTCAGTGAATGCTCTCAGGCCAGCACCCGGGTCCCAGCCTTCTCTGCCTATTCTCATCTCAGGTACAGCAGGTCCAGGGGAGCTATACCTGTGTCACACGTTCACTGTGCCTGGCAGCTTGGTGGCCTGCTCTTGTCCTGCCACCCTCCAGCACCCGAGGCCCCCGCAGTGCTGTTCCAGTCCTACCCAGTGGAGTCTGGGCCCAGGACTTGCTGGGTGTTCTCTGTCTTTCTGCAGTGCCTGAGTGCTGGGGCCCTGCCCTGTCCTACACCCATGTCCTTTCTGGAGCACCAGGATGTCTTTCCCAGCCCCAGTTTTGGTCACAGTATGGGAAGGCCCATGCCTCTAAGACCTCCCAATGAGGAGTGAGGAGCCATCCTCCCAGTACCCCACCCCGACAGTAGCCCCCATGCTTTCCTGGGCTTTGGTTGCCTATGATCAACTGCAGTCTGAAACTATTAAATGAGGGAAAATTCATAAATTAATAAATAAATAATAAGTTTTAAATCATGCACCATTTTGAAGAGCATGATGAAGTCTTGTGGGTCCACTTTGCCCCACCTGGGATATAGATCCTCCCTTTAGCTGGTGTATCCGTGCTGTGTACTCTACCCTCTCGCCAATCATGAGTACTCAGCTCAGCCATCAGGTTTACTGGCAGATCACAGGGCTTGTGTTTAAGTCTCCCTTGGTTTATTTAAAGTCCCACAGTGTAAGAGGAGTGCTGCTGACAATTGTATTGTAGTATATTGTTATGATTGTTCTGTTTTAAGTCACTAATTTATCTGTGTGCCCAATTTATGACTTAGATGTATGTGTGTGTGTATGTGTATGTGTAGGAAAGGTGCAGCTGGTATAACAGTTGGTACCATCTGTGGTTTGGGGACTCCCCTGGGGGTCTTGGAACACATTTTCTGAGGACAAGTAGGAGGGCTGTACTTAGAACTTTTGAGCTAAGTCATTGGTATGGAAAATTAAGAAGCATTTATGAAGCTCCACGACTGTGCATTGGCCTCTGCACAAGCTGTAATAGAGCGTTGAGCCAAAGGTCTTGCAGGTGGAAGAGAAAAAGCCAGGTGATCAGCCATCAGGAACACAAATAACAATAAATAGCTGGAGAGGATGTGGAGAGGAAGGAACTCCCACACCCCGTTGGTGGGAGTATAAAGTGGTACAACCACTGTAGAAATTGGTATAGAGGCTCCTCAAAAGACAGGCATGGAACCTCCACCCGACCCAGATAGACCACTCCTTGGTATTTTCCCTGAAGAACTAAAGGCATCTCACACAGTGATACATGCACACCCATGTTTATAGCAGCACAATTCCCAGTAGCCAAACTATGGCACCAGCCTGGGTGTCCATCAACAGATGAGTGGACAGAGGGAATGTGGGGTGTATACTGAAGCCATGAAGAAAAGTGAAATTGCAGGAAAATGGGTGAAACTGGAGACTATCATGTAAAATAAAATAAGTCAAACTCAGAAAGTTGAGTCATGTTTTATCATGTGGAAGCTGGAGAGTAAAAAGGAATAATCAAAAGGGAGATGATTTCATGAAAATAGAAGGGACGGCAGCAGAGGAAGAGAACAGGGCGGGAGATGGGGGTGCAATTGATCAAGCCATGTGCAATGCAAATGTATCACAGTGAAGCTTCTACTGTGTGTAATTATTATGCACCAATCAAAAAGGAAAAAAGTAAATTTAAAAAATTAAAAAAGTGAAAAGACAGCAGATACTCCTGCTGGATTGTGGCTGCAACCGCGATTGTGCAGTCTAGGCAGAGAGAACAAGACCCAGATCTGGGGGGGAAAGGATAGGAATGAGCAGAGGAGGGCTGGCTTTCCAGGAAGGAATGGGGTATGTGGCTGCAGCCCCTGCTGGCTGCTCTCCAGCATGCTGCTCCTGGCATGTGCCTGTCCAGGGGCCATGATGGCAGGCAGTGCTGGCGTGGCACCATCATTTTGTGCAGGACCTGCACGATGGTGGAGTGTCCACTCACCAGGGCTCTGACACCATTCCCGGAGGCTGTGGAGATGGCAGCAGGTGCTCACGTGGCTGGTGCAGTGCACGTGTCCAGTGCAAGCTCTTGCCGCTGTCTCCTCTACGTCACCTGCTTTATCCCATGGGCTTTGGTGAGCCGTGAGCTGTGTTCTGCTACCCGTTTGGTAAATTCCTTTTAAGGGGACAGTGGGACATGGCTCTGTATCGTCCATGGCACCTTTCCTGCTGCAGCGGAGTCGTGATAGGGAGGGGATGCGAAGCCCAAAGCCTGCAGCTGCACAGTTTGGCCCTCCTTGGACGTGGTCACTGGCATCTGGCCTCAGTGCCCCTGCCCTCCTCCCACCTAGCTCTGGAGAGGCGGGTGGTCACCTCACATCCTCACACAGGAGGCCATCTTCTCCTAACACTGGCCCAGGTCAAGGTTGCTGGACTGCAAGGAAGAAGTGCAGGGTGGCCAACCACGGGCGTCTTCCTGGCTTGCGTGGCATTAAGTCAGACACCCTCTTGAAGCAGCTCTCCTCTGCATTCCTTAGTCAGCACCCAGCTCTGGGCAGACCCGCGAGCTGTGTTTGCTGTTGGGTTTGCAGGGCCGACCCCAGAGCTTGGCCAACAGCCCTGGCACCTGGTGCTTGGAGGTGGCAGTGGCTCCCACCCATGAGCAAGCTGCACCCGTGAGCTGTGAGCAAGCCTTCTTCTTGATAGAAGCTAACATTGATTCATCCTCACAGTCAAGGTGAAATCTCCCAAGCTAAGGAACTTGGAATTGTGAATGAAGTTCATGATTTTGACTTTCAATCGGCTGCTTCATTCCAACCCACGTTCCTTACCAACTGGAAATATTTTAGTTTGAAGGAAACACATTGTAACTGTCACTATTGCTAAAACATCATGGCTACTGGAGATTTCTTCTGGTCTGTGAAAGGCTATTTGGTGCCTCATTTTGTGTGACTGATTTTCCATCCTGAAGCCTGACAGTTGCATTGAGCATTTGGCTCCCAGATGCTGTGGCTGAGTTGGATGGACAGTCTTGGACCCCAGGCTTAGATGGACACAGCAGGAAACATCACCTGTTGTCTTGTGTCTTGGGAGGAGGCAGGTGAAAAAGGTGTTCCATTGTGAGATCACCAGATCTCCTGAAATGAGAGAGAGGAGGCTGGACATCCGAGGAGCTTTCAGGAAGCAGGTTCATTGACTGCAGGATCCAGAGAAGCTATTGGATAGCCTAAAACATCCTCTGGACTGAGATCCTGGAAATCTTTGAACTTTATACCCCGTTTACGTGTGGGAGGAGTCTACATCAAGTACCTTTTTTCCTTAAGTCTAAGAAAGTGCCTTTTAGTCCAGTCACAGGTCTTATAAATCTTTACTAAGAAAACAGAGATAGCATATTTCGTATAAAGGCTCACAGGCTCTGACTCCATCGTACCTTTTAGTGCAAACCTGGCATTTATAAGAGAGGACCTGCCAGCGATGCCCGCTGAGGACATCCTGCTGATCTGCCAACAGGAGACGCTTAACTATGGCAAGGGTCTTTGGGTGGGGGTACTGGTCTGCTTCACTCCTGCTCTGACCCCCAGGGCATGCAGCAGGCCTCACTGGCCGCGAGCGAGGCCCTGGCCACACCGCACTCTTGCGTGGTGAGCCGGCAGCTCCTGCCATCTGGGGGACGTGCGTGCGCCATGCGTCAAGGGCACGTAGGTGGCTCAGACCTGCTCTTCCTCTGCACGTCTCCACTGTGGCTTTGTGTAGAGGTCACTGTACCAGGTGGAGAGCTCTGGGCCAGAGCTGTGCCCTGCGGAACCTCCACCCAGACTGCGCCCAACACAGGCCTTCACCAGAGCCCTGTAGGGGTGTGGTGCCCCCTCCGTGGACGGGTCACAGGAGATGTCTGTGTCGCAGAGTCGGAACTTTTCTGGATTTTGAAGGTGAGTTATTTATGCCGGAACTCAGCAGCCCCGGGTCAGTGGGTGGTGGCGGGTTGACGTTGGAGTCTGAGGGTCACCGTGTTGGCGCTGTGCCCATGCACTTGCAGAGGTGAGGGTGTGTCCTGCTTCCGCTGCATCCCCCCCCCCCCAGGACAGATGTGGGACTGTGGCTCAGGGTCAGGTGAACTGAGGGAATCTCGGGCTCAGGGCCGAGCCACTGACTTCCTGCAGTGGAGCCAGGAGGCAAATTGAGCGTCAGCTTCCAAGGACGGCGAGTGAGTGCAGGCAGGAGGTGGCCAACGCCATTTCCCCCGCGGTGAGAGCGTTCTGTGAACTTTGTTCAGCATTTGTGAGCAATAAAGTTGCTTGATATTTTAATTGTCAGCAATTAAAAACTACACCAGGAAGTAAATGTCTATATTAAAATTTGATTACTAAAAATAATATTTATAAAGAAAATGCATCATTTGCAAGTAAAAGAAAAATCATGAAATTATTCAGGTGTCTGTGCAGTGGACCAGCTTCTACTGGTTGTCTTGCAAGTGAAGTGTTCTTATTTCTTTGGAAATACAAGTAGGTGAGCTGGTAAGAGGCCTGAGCTCCAGCGTGACCTGTGCTGCCAGGGAGCAGTGAGGTGTGTGGGGTGCTCAACGGCAGCTGCAGGAAGCTGTGGTGCCCCTCGCTGTCCTCACAGGCTCCTGTGAGTCCTGCTGACTGAGGGCGACTCTTCCCTCCAGCCGCACTGGTTGGTTTCCCAGCTGCACGAGGATCTCCACTACCTGGCGCACGCACAGCCCAATGGTTTTCAGAAACCCTTCCACACATGTGGTCTCACTTGGCTTCATCCTGAACTGGAGATAAAGTTCTGGAGTGGCCAGGTGACCATACCCACTGAAGGGTGTTGGAGTGAAGGGGACACTGTAAATAATGTCATGGGGACAACAGGAGTTCACAGAGACTATGCTGATCCTGCTGAGAGGTAGGATCCCCAGCGTTTGGAAGTCCTTACTCACGGTGATGAGGGCCCAGAGGAGGTGGCTCGTCTGGATGTTGGGCGAGCTTTGCAGGCTGGGGAAGGGGCACGGGCACGACATCTCTGATCTCCACGGCTAGGGGTAGGTCTCCAGAGAGTGCGTCTGACTGTGGATCTAAGACCCTAAGAGTGAAAAGGTTTGGCTCAGCTGTATCAGGACCTCTGCCTTCTGACTCGTGCAAATGGTGGCTCTTCAGGAGGTCTGAGAGCCGTGGGCGGGGCTGCACCAGCACCAGCACCAGCACACACTGGAGGACACTAAGCAGGGAACTGGGAACAACGCCATCAGCCCCTTTACAAGATCAGAACAAATGTGGAAAACAAAGGCTGGCCCCCCAGACCCGTGCTCCCCAGGGCCTCCTGTGTAATCCAAAGGCTGGCCTCCCTGGCCTGTGCTCCCCGGGGCCTCCTGTGTAAACCAAAGGCTGGCCTCCCAGACCCGTGCTCCCCGGGGCCTCCTGTGTAATCCAAAGGCTGGCCTCCCTGGCCTGTGCTCCCCGGGGCCTCCTGTGTAATCCAAAGGCTGGCCTCCCAGACCCGTGCTCCCCGGGGCCTCCTGTGTAAACCAAAGGCTGGCCTCCCTGGCCTGTGCTCCCCGGGGCCTCCTGTGTAATCCAAAGGCTGGCCTCCCAGATCCATGCTCCCCGGGGCCTCCTGTGTAAACCAAAGGCTGGCCCCCAGACCTGTGCTCCCTGGGGCCTCCTGTGTAAACCAAAGGCTGGCCCCCAGACCCGTGCTCCCCGGGGCCTCCTATGTAAACCAAAAGCTGGCCTCCCTGGCCTGTGCTCCTCAGGGCCTCCTGTGTAAACCAAAGGCTGGCCTCCCTGGCCTGTGCTCCTCGGGGGCCATCTGTGTACAGACTGATTCCTACTGAGCTCAGGGTATTCCTGGGTCAAGCTTTCTTATGCAGAGGTCAAGCTTTCTTATGCAGAGTCCTACCTGTCTCGGGAAGATGTGGCTACCTTTATTTAAAGCTTGGAAACAGCCTGATTCAAGATTTCCAGTTTTTTCCCAATGGCATGAAAGATCATAAACCACTAGACAGAAAACTTTGTTGTTTTGGAAACGTTCAGAGGACAGTTGAACCGACTGACTGTTCGCAGAGTCGAAGGTGCCCTCTGAGGGCACAGGCCTTGGGTGGCCTCCCCACCACCCCTGCCCGACCTTCAGCACTGTCCATCACTGGCAGGTGTCTAAGCTGTGCTGGGCTCAGCTGACACCTCTGGACCAGTTGTGGGATTTGCTTTCCTAATTATTGGTCAAGAAACTGTGGGCAGGCAGACACTCTCCTGCTGTCTTGACCACAGGCAATCAGGCCTGGGAAATCATCTACTGACGTGATAAAAGGAGGTAGGATGCCAAAGAAAATGTACTAAGGTGTTCAAGAGCCTGAGGTTCATGTGATTTTTATGGAGCATATTTCCTTGGGGGTGAGGTGGGGACCCCTTGGCCCTCCCCTTCCCCTATCCAACCTCCCCTGAGGGAGGCCTGGTGCTCTGGGGGATTTGTGGCTCACACTGATCTGGGAGGGGCTCATCTGCTTTTTCACGTGCCTGGCTGGCACTGGTGTGATAGCTTCCTCCCCTTCCTCCCCTGATCCCCTGGCCTCCCCATCCCCACGCCCCAGCTTTGGCTCTGCCCTGGTGTCAGGGCCTTCTGCATCACCATGCTGGCCAACATGGACACACAGAGCATCCCAGACAGAGCCAGTGGCCACACAGAGGGCAGCTGTGTTCAGGTCTCGGCCTCTGAAGATGGGACTTGGGCACTGTGCTCATCCTGGCACAGCCACGGCACCCACGCCAGCACCTTGCAGCTTGCTAGATAGCTGGAGTGTTCTTGCTCAGCACAGAGACCTGTGCACAGGTGACGTCCACATCTGCCATCACATATGCTCACGTGGGCCACCCAGCCCATCCAGGCTGCTCTTCAGGTCTGCTGGTCTAGGTGCCTGGGGCAGAGGGCATAGAGAACCTCTGATCAGGATGCTGTCAGATGTCAGAGGAAAAGCCCATCTAGATTCCAGGTGATTCTGTCAGGAAACCCATCTTGTCTGCTTCCAGGAGGATCCAGTACTCCTCCCTATGAGGCAGCTGGCCTGTCAGGACAGCACAGGGAACGGTATCACCCACCACGCAGGCTCTGGGTCTAGGCTGTGTGGTGCCTCCCTAGACAAGTGCAGAAGGGGCTGTTTTGGACCCAGGAGGAGGTTCCTGACAGCAGCTGACCTCACTCCAAAGTAAGAATGGTCTCCGTGTGTGAGCATGAGTGTGCATGTGTGTGTATGCATGTGTGTGCATGTGGATGTAGTGTGCAGTGTGATGAAATTGTGTATGAATGAGCATGTGAATGTGTGAGCATGCTTGTGAATGTACATGTGTGAGTGTGCATACATGTGTGTGAATGTGCACAGTGACTGCATGTGGGTGTGCATGCATGTGAGTGAGTGTGTGTGCATGTGAGTGTGTGCATGTGAGTGTGCGTGCATGTGAGTGTGTGTGCACGTGAGTGAGTGTGCGTGCATGTGAGTGCATGCATGTGAGTGTGCACTGTGTGAGTGTGCATGCACGTGCGAGTGCATGCATGTGAATGAGTGTGCACAGTGACTGTGCATGCATGTGTGTGCATGTAAGTGTGTGCATGTGTGTGCATGCATGTGTGTGAGTGTGTGCGCATGAGTGTGTGCGTATACGTGCATGAGTGTGTGTGCATGTGAGTGTGCGTGCATGTGAGTGCATGTTTGCATGTGAGTGTGTGTGCATGTGTGTGTGCATATGAGTGAGTGTATGTGCGTGTGCATGCATATGAGTGAGTGTGTGTGTGTGAGTGTGTGTGCGTGCGAGTGTGCATGCATGTGTGCATGTGAGTGTGCATGCGTGCGTGTGTGCATGTGAGTGTGCATGCATGAGTGAGTGTGCATGTGTGTGTGCATGTGAGTGCATGTGTGCATATGAGTGCATGTGTACATGTGAGTGTGCGTGCATGTGAGTGAGTATGCACAGTGACTGCACGTGTGAATTTAAGTGTGCCTGTGAATGAGTATATGTGAGTGCTGTGAATGTCAGTGTGCGAACGCGTGTGCATGTGCATGCGTGTGAGTGTGTATCCGTGAGCCTATGGACGTGTATGTGTACATTTCTGTGCACGTAAGCATGCGCACACATGAGCCTGCACGTGCCTGCGTGTAAGCTGTACACATGTTACTGTGAGCATGCACACGTGTGGAGGGAAGCATGTGTGTGCGTGTGAATGCAGGTGTTTCTGTGTGACAGCACTGGCAGGTTGTCCATCATCTTTTGGGCCTGGTGGTGACCGTCCACTCCTCAGGGGCTGCAGGCGGCTTGCTGCCCATTCCTCCGGCAGCCCTCCTCTCCCATTGGCCAGCTGTGTGGCTGGTGCGCAGCCAAGGCCTCGTCATGCGTCACGCTGCAGTGAGATGTGATGCTCCCGTTTGCACGTCTGCCTTCTTGCTATTTTCAGACAGTGCCTGGTCTTTCTGTCCTGCAGCTGCTCAAACTTCACATGTAGTTTTGTGAGGAGCTTCTTTCCAGCACTGTGAAAAATAAGGCCCGTCTCCTCTCCTCCCTGCACCTCTGGTGTCCCTGGGCCACCTCCTTATGCCTCTACCAAGGTGCCACAGCAAGGACAGCGTGTTCAAACTGCTTCTGCCTCCAGCTTGGGTTCCACGTCTCCCTGTGGGAGACTCTGGACACCCCAGCAGCTCTGAAGCCCGCCTCTGCCACCTTCCACAGTGTGTGGTGGTGCCTCATGGAATCCCTCATCTCCTCTGAAATCCCTGCTCTCTCACACCATGGTGTTTGAGGCCGAGCTGGAGAGGAGGTGAGCCAGCCTCCTGAACCCTGATGGGAGGAAGGAAACATGGTAGGCTTGTCCGTTTGCTTGTGAAGAGTCAGACGCGCTGGCACAGGGGTGCACCCTGCACTTGCAGCCACGCAGGAGGGAGTCTGCATAGGAGCACCACTTGAGCCCAGGAGTTCAAGGCCAGCCTGGGCTATACAGTGAGACCTAGCTTCTGAACAAAAGCGAAGGGGTCGACTGACCCCATCAGGTGGTGCAGAGGTCACCTGTGGCCTTCAGAGGACGATGTGGCTGTCCTAGGAGAGGAGTCTATGGAGACTGCACACCTGAGGGGCAGGCAGGGTCTTGTGCCCCCACGTTAGGAGCCCAGACTCGACCCTGATCAGGCCCAGGCTTTGGTCCTGGTGTGGGAAGGTAGGGAGCAGTCCTGGAATGATGCTCTAGGGCAGTGGGAGGGGTTCTGTTAGCCCCGCGCTGTCTACACCCCTCATGAGGAGCTGGTTCTTCTGTGTTGTGCCTGGGGTCCATCTGTCTTGTGTATGTGTCTCTGTCCACTGGGTTCTCCTGGGACGGTCTCAAGTTGCAGCTTCAGCCACTTGTAGCCAAGTGTGCAGAGGAGCCCTGGAGGGAGAGTTGTGCAGGGCCCTGCAGAGCGGGAAGCACCCACAGGTGTTCCCTTCATGGTCGAGGCGTCCAGGAACAAGGACCCAAGAAGTGCCTTGGATTGTGTCCAGGGACACCTTTTCAGGAGGCCTAGGCCAGTCAGGCTGCTTTGGGTCAGTCAGGCCACATCAGGTCAGCTGGGGCTACATGAGATTAATTAGGGCACCTCGGAGCCGTGGAGCTTCATGGGGTTAGTTGGGATTACATGGGGTCAGTCAGGCCAGGTGCAATCAGTCGGGGCCAGCTTGAGTCAGACCGGCTACATGGGGTCAGTTGGGGATATGTGGGGTCAATCAAGGATGCCTTGGGTCAGTTGGGGCTGCATGAGTTTAGTAGGGGCTGTTCTGGGTCAATAGGGGCTGCCCTGGGTCAGTAGGAGCTGTGCGAGGTCAGTAGGAGCTGTGCGAGGTCAGTAGGGGCTGCCCTGGGTCAGTAGGGGCTCTGCGAGGTCAGTAGGGGCTCTGCGAGGTCAGTAGGGGCTGCCCTGGGTCAGTCTGGGCTGCATGGGGTGGCCCTGAGTACCTTGTTCTCACCTCACCTGAGCCAGGTGCAGGACAGCAAAGCAGCTGTCCCTGGTGTAGGGTGGACATGCTGGGGCAGACCCGGCCCTACAAGGGCTGTGGTTTGAGCCCGTGGGATGTGGCTTCTTCCCGTGGAACGCTGGCCCTGCCATTCCTTGCGCCCTAGTCCTGCAGCGCGAGGCTGCCTTGTCCCTGCCAGGCTGTGCTGGCCTCTCCTCCACAGTCCCGGGGCCGCACGCTGCTGCGACGTGAGAGCCCTGACTGACAGCTAATGTTCTGTTTGGCTTTGCAGATCTGATGCCCGTTTGCTGGACGTGCCCACAGGGCGGTCACCACGGCGGGCGGTAAGTGCCCTCTGACCTGCCCCTCTGACCTCTCGATCACTGGCCAAGCCAGGCCTTCCCAGTGATTTTCTTTTCTGTTTCTTTGCAGGGCATCGTTGGTTAAGACCGTTTTCTTAGTGTGTCCCTGCATGAATCTCCACCCCTGCAAACTGAGTCAGTTCACAGAAGGAAAGTTGCTTACTGGGGCTGGAGTGTGGCTCAGGGGCAGAGCGCTTGCCTTCGTGTGTGAGGCACTGAGTTCAATCCTCACGACCACATAGAAGAAGTGAAACAGAATATACTGTGTCCATGTATAACTAAAAAATATTTTTTTAAAAAATGTTGCTTACTGTTACTTGTTTTGTCATGGGAACTGTTGAAAACTGAAATTAAACATACACAAAATGCTATATTGGACTCATTTTTATTCAAGTAAATTACAACATTCAATGTTAATATTAATCATTGCTATTTATTCTATGGTTTGTGTAAAATATTTGGGAAAATACCCCCCAATTTAATGACACTCTTTAATGTGATATTAAACAGATCCCCAGCAAACAGACCCTGGCATGTGTGTTCTTAGGCATGCGCATCCTACAGATTGTTAAAAACCACTCTGCATTATATGTTTAAACACTATCCAAATGAGGAGCGTATTTAAAAAGTCAGGAGTCACCCCCACTGTTTTTTAACATTGATAATTAGCTTGTCTCTGTGTTCAGCACTCAGTTAAGGTTTTTAAATATTTTTAAAGGAAATTATTTTACAGGAAAGGTCTAAACAAAGGATGGAAAGGGGAAGATGTCCCACTAGAAATGCGGTGTTTGTGAATGCGACAGGGTTGATTCCGCACGTGTCCACAGGGGCCTGTTTGCGTGGGTGTGCAGGGGTGATGTGTGGGGCAGCAGCTGCCTTCAGGGGCTGAAGGACATTGGGAGGCCGCAGAGCCGTCGAGGAGTGGGGTGTGCACAGAGGCAAGGGGGCCATGGCAGGGTCAGGCCCGTCTGGAGTTCTGAGAGCTCCGTGGAAAGAACCCACATCCTAAGGAGTTGCTGAGCTGCCACTCCTCTGATGAGCATCACCTTTTCAGGAGGAACAGTGCTGACATCTTGTTAATGAGCCTAAATTGAAGGCGTGAGAAACAGCCCACAGAGATGCAGATTTCCCCTTCCTTCTGCAGGGAGGAGAAGGGCCCCTGCAGACCCAGGCTGCCCTCCCAGCAAAGCCGTAGGTGGCCTCTGATGTTCCTAAGAACAACTGTGCTGGAAAAGCCTCCTTCTCCTCCTGGCTGGGGACAGGTCTGTGGTGCTGAGCAGCGCCACCCCCCAGGTCCCCCGTGGTTCAGTGTAGCCTGCGCCTTGCTGGGTGGGTGGCGAGTCTGAGGCAGCCTGCACCTTGCTCCATGGACAGTGGATTCAGTGTTCTTTACAGAGGGACCCCAGGTGTGCAGATGGAGGCTGCCTATTCTGAAGCCCCAGTGCGGGAGGGAGAGGACCCTCAGAGCACGTGCTGCAGCCTGCGTGTGCTGAGGGCACAGCTCTGTGCCGGTCTGCTTGGGGCTGGGGAAGAGTTTGCCTTCTTAAGGAGGAATTCTTAAGTCAGAATTTGTCTGAGATCATATCCAGTGCGAAAAAATCTGTGATCCCCTTCAAAGGGAAAATTAAAGTGGAAGAAGGGAAATGTTTAACTAGTATATTTCATCCAGACTGATTGTATAGAAAAAAATCATGATTCTCAGAAGATTTCTCTAGTATTTGAGCAGAATCACATGTGAGGGCTTCTTCATAATCGTGAATGAATTCACCGATGGCCACTGTCCCCTCTGGCTCCTTCCTCATCCGTGTTGTCCGTCTAACCACGCCCTTTGTACTTATTACAAGGTTGCGTTTGTGTTGTGGATCCTGGATCCAGGTCTCAGGCCCCGTGCCCTGGCACATGGTGACCTGCTGTGGTGACAGTCGTGGAGGTTGAGTTTGTGTTCTGTCTGGATACAGGTCTCAGGCCCCATGCCCCAGTGCATGGGGACCTGCTGTGGTGACAGTCGTGGAGGTTGAGTTTGTGTTCTGTCTGGATCCAGGTCTCAGGCCCCGTGCCCTGGAGCATGGTGACCTGCTGTGGTGACAGTCGTGGAGGTTGAGTTTGTGTTCTGTCTAGATCCAGGTCTCAGGCCCTGTGGCCTGGCGCATGGTGACAGTCACGGAGGTTGAGTTCGTGTTCTCTTTGGATCCAGGTCTTAAGCCTCCTGCCTTGGAATTTGGTTTCCTGCTATGGTAAAAGTTCACAGCAGGAAATTTTCGTGCATAGAAATGTGCACATTTGTTAATTTTCAGTTTTGTGACTTGCCATCCTCCGAGTTCTGCCCGTTGCGTCCTTTCCGGTCCCGTGCAAGCTCCTTTACCTAAGGGCTGGCTGGCCTGGTGTCCCTCGCCTGTGTCTGCAGATGAGAAAGTAGGAAAGTAGGTTTCCTGCATTTGGAGTATCTGGGCAGGCGAAGCAGCACCCTCACAGTCCATCTGCTCCTGTGCTGCAGGGGCACTGCCCCTGCGGTCATGAGGTCAACGGGTGTCTACGAGAGTGTCTTCCTTGAAGGGCCAGGCGTGCCCACCCTGGGCAAAGGCCCTCTGAAGGGTGTCTCTGCACCAAGAGGTTAAGTACAGGCTTGGAGCCTGGGCGTCCTTGGTCCTGCGTGCTGGGTGGACCGCAGTTCCCCAGTGCTACCTCCAGGTCTGCTGTGGACTGAAAGTGAGACGCTGCCCGTGGACCCCAGGCACACCCAGGCACACCCCAGGCACATTCCAGGCACACCCCAGGCACACCCAGGCACACCCAGGCACATTCCAGGCACACCCCAGGCACACCCCAGGCACACCCAGGCACACCC
>PVHX01023526.1:0-25583 GCA_004024805.1 Geosciurus inauris
ATATTATCTCCAGCAGGCACAGTAGTACATGCCTATAGTTCCAACCACTTGGGAGGTTAAGCATGAGGATCGTTTGAGTGCAGGAGTTCTGGGCCAACCTGGGCAACATAACATAGCAAGATGCCTTACCATTTTCTAGCTGTGTGACTTAGTCTCTAAACCTCTTTGATCCTCAAGGGGGATAATCGTTCCCTCCCAAAGTTGTGAGTGAGGGAGATAAAGAACGGCTTAGGCAGCCAGGGCAGGATGGCAAGTGAGGAAGTCAGGAGCAGGGCCAGAACAAAGGAGCATGGAGAGGGTCTTCTAATGAGGTCAGCTTCCTGACTGACAAGTGATCATGGACGCAAGCAGGGGACTCAATCAGACGGACACTTCTATTCTATACTCGGTGCTCCTAAGTACTAAGAAACTAAAACAGACGTGAACAGAGGAGATACCAATCGATAATAGGAGAGAGTGGACTGGAGGAAATAAAGGAGGAAATTCCAGAGATTAGGAAAAAAACAGGCCAAAACTCCCTCACCGGATTTCCAGCTCTGGGGCCCCTTCTCTTCAAGAAGTCTATCTCTGTCGCTTTTGCAGTAAACCTGCTGTTTGCTTGCTCTGTGTCCTCTTCTTAAGTTCTTTGCTGAGTGGAGACAACCCAGTACCCCTAGATGGTAACATGAGGATTAAAGATGACGGATTTACCTGGGTACAGTGGTGCACATCTGTAATCCCAGCAACTCAGGAGGCTGAGGCAGGAGGATTGCAGTTTGAGGACAGCCTCAATAACTTAGGCCCTAGGGCTGGAATTGTGGCTCAGTGGTAGAGCGCTTGCCTCGCATGTGTGAGGCACTGGGTTCGATCCTCAGCACCACATATAAATAAATAAAAATAAAGATATTATGTCCATCTACAACTAAAAAATATATTTAAAAAAAAAATAACTTAGGCCCTAAGCAATTTAGACCCTGTCTCAAAAAAGACTGGGAGGAGGGGTAACTGGGGCTGTAGCTCAGTGGTAGAGCACTTGCCTAGCATGTGTGAGGCACTGGGTTCGAGCCTCAGTACCACATATAAACAATAAATGAATAAAATAAAAATTCATCAACAACAAAAATATTTTTAAAAAAAAGACTGGGAATGTAGTGGTAAAACACCCTTGCTTCAATCCCCAAAACAACAACAAGAAGAAAAAAAGATGGATATAATGTCTAGGTTCCTGTTACATGGCAGATACTTAGAGCTGACATGCATGTTTTTAAGAAGATGGAAAAGGAACCAGACACAGTGGCCTACATCTGTGACTCTTGAGGCTAAGTTTGAGGCCAGCCTTGGCAACTTAGGTAGGCCCTAGGCAGCTTAATGAGATCCTGTCTCAAAAAATAAAAAGGAAGGAGGATGTAGCTCAGTGGTAAAGCACCCCTGTGTTCAATCCCCAGTATCAAATAAAAAACAAAAAAGGAAAAGGTAGTAACACATTTTAGGAAAATGTTGATCTGTGATTAAAGGGAATACAATTCAGTTATCTTGAAAGTCATAGTATATTTCATTTCTCTCTAATTCTGGATAAAATTTACCACTGAAATAAGTGCATATAACACTATGTCTAGCACCATTCTCTTTCGTTTGCATTAACTTATCTAATCCTTACAACAGCCTTTGTAATAGATACTATTTTTGTCCTCATTTTTCTAATGAGAAAACAGGCACAATGAAGTAACTTGCCTGAAGTCACATATAGCTAGCAATAGAGAGACCAAGGTTCTAACCTAGGTAGCCTGCCACCAGAGCTATAGAGGATAGGAAGGATAAAACTTACACTACCTTGGGGTCGTTAGGAGATGCAAAATAAGATAAACTTGGGGAAATGGCTTATAAGTGCTTTATGCATTTTAAAGCTTCTATGGCAGGCAGACTGGGGCTGGGGTTAAGATATAGTCTGGCTGTTCACATTGAGTCCCAGCTCTGCCACTTGCATGATTTTGAGCGAATAACTTAATCCCTCTCTACTTCACTTTCTCAACTATTAACATTGGACATACATGAAAGAGGATGTAAAAGGACATACATGAAGCCAGGTAATGAAGCATGCCTGTAATCCCAGTGACTCAGGAGGCTAAGGCAGAAGATCTCAAGTTCAAAGCCAGCCTCAGCAACTTAGTGAGATGCTCTTTTTTCAGGGGGCAGGGGTTACCGGGGATTGAACTCAGGGGCACTCAACCACTGAGCCACATCCCCAGCCCTATTTTGTATTTGATTTAGAGACAGGGTCTCACTGAGTTGCTTAGTGCCTCGCCATTGCTGAGGCTTGCTTTGAACTCACAATCCTCCTGCCTCAGGCTCCCAAGCCACTGGGATTATAGGCATGCACCACCGTGCCCAGCACAAGACCCTGCCTTAAAAGAGTTTTTAGGGCTGGGATTGTGGCTCAGCGGTAGAGCGCTTGCCTCGCATGCGTGAGGCCCTGGGTTCAATCCTCAGCACCACATACAGAGCAATAAAATAAAGACATTGTGTCCATCTATTTAAAAAAAAAAAGTTTTTAAAGGCTGGGGATGTGGTTCAGTGGTTAAGTGCCCCTGGGTTCAGCCCCCCCCTCAAAAAAAAGTATATGGTATAGTTGTTTAGTTGTTTCTGGGATTAAATGAGTTGGTACATGTGAAATTTAGAATAATGCCTAATATAATTCTAAACAGATAATTAAGAATAAGAAACAAGGGGGCTGGGGTTGTGGCTCAGCGGTTGAGCGCTTGCCTCACATGTGTGAGGCACTGGGTTCGATCCTCAGCACCACATAAACTAAATAAAGATATTGTGTTCATCTACAACTAATAAACAATATTAAAAAAAAAAATAAGAAACAAGCCTGAAGTTCAAGAATCTTGAGGTTGAATCCCAGCCCCTGATTTGGACTTGAGCATTTCTAAACATCTGAGTCAAATACTCTTAAAACAGAATTGTCTGGATCAGAGGTGGTATTTTAAAGTCCCTCAGCCTAGTGCCTGCCACTGAGTAGCAACTTGCTAGGTATTAGTTCCTTCATTTACTCAACACTGAGCGCTAAGATATGTAGCAATGAGCTAGGCTCCATGGAAGACACATATATTCTCCGTACTTTCAGATAGAAATCTGAAGAGTGAAACTGATATTGTAGATAACTAATGCAAAGATTTAAAAATATGTAGTGCTAAACACTGTGTAAGAAACAAAAGTGTACCCTCTGAAGAGACACCCTCAATGGGAAAATCTAGAGGGCTTCCCAAGGAAGTGGCATTGGTTATGGGCTCAGAAGCTGGGTGGTTCTTTAATCCTCTTTCTGTAGACTAGGCTCTGGAACTGTGGGAAACTAGGCTTCTGAGGCCTTGACTGTGAGCCCAGGAGAATGCTCACCGTCTGCAGTGCCCAGTGCTGCCCAGTTGGACAAGGTTCTGCGAACTGAGGGGTTTGGGCTTGTAGGTACACTGTAAGTGGAATTTCCAGATCTGGAAGCTCTAGTTTTGTGGGCAGATAGGCAGCATTCTCAGGCCCTTGTTGATCTGCCAAGACCATGTGAGCGCTCAGAGAAAGGGGTGAAAATCACATCTCTGCCTACCAGGAAAGAGTGGGAGACTGCCCTGATGGCCCTTAGGGTGTTCACCCTCCTGGCAGCTTTGCCCAGAGCCTCCCACCCCATTCCCAACCCACTTGTGGACCACAGGCAGGCAGGAAGAGACAGTCCTGGGTTTAAGACCTGATTCCACAAGTTGGTCTCAGGGAAGTTGGTTAACCCCTCTGAACTTCAGTTTCATCAACTGTAAAGTGGGGATAGTTAATAAGATGAAGATAAATGAGAATTTGTGCAAAATGCCTGACTCAGGACTTGGCACATTATAGAATTCTAACTTGTCAGAATCAGTCACCGTTTATTTGACACAAGATTTGTGTTGCACAAGCACCTAGGATATAGACCCAGCCCAAAATCAACTACCTTGCCCCCGCTGTGTTCAATCCTCATCCTCTCATGAAAGAAGCCTCCAGAGGCCCTTGAATCTATTTTTCCAGTGGGATCTGGAGAAGTTTTCTTCTGATACCTCAAGGTGTTCCTCTGCCCCCTGTCCTTAGCTGAGCTGTTGAGACTGCACCTTGAGGGGCTCACGTGGAGGTGACAGAGACAATTCCACTTGTTGATAATTTTAAAAACCAAAAGTGCACATGATCAAGAAGAAATACAAGGCTTTAAAGAAAGTTTGTACTGGAGACAGACTATGGCTTATTCTCCTCTGTCCCCCATCCCCACGGGGAGCCTGGGATCAGAAATCCATAAACTGGGTTGTGTTTCAGTGCCCGGCCTGGTTTGGTTTGATCTCAGCCTGCACCCTTTAGGACCAGGCAACTACTTCCTATCTCCCTTCTCCCTGTTAGCCCCCTGCCACTGCTGCTCTGTGCCCTGCATTTAACCCAGTCCCAAGCACTTGACCCAATTCAGGCACAGACAGGCCTGGGAAGGCTGGTTCTGTAGTAGGCGGGAGGGAGAGGGGATGGCGGAACCACTTTGTCATGCAGAGACCCTGGTTGGGCCATCGGGCCACTCTTGAGCACGGAGGCCAGGCACCAGGCAGAGTGAAGAGGACTGCCACTGGCCTCGTGTGTTATCTAGAACAAACCCCTGGCCCTCTCTGGGCCTCAGTTTCTCCCGTGTCCAATAATGGGTCTCGACATGTTCGAGGTCCCCTCCGGTTCTGGATGGGAGTGTACCTGCCCTGGGATCCCCGGCCCGCTCCCGGGGTACCGACGCCCTCGCCAAGCAGGGAGGTGCCGGCAGATCTGGGAGGAGCTGCTGGGCCCGCCCCGCGCGCCGCGCCGGGTCCAGGAGCTGCAGCCGGAGCCGAAGCTGCTGTCGCCAACATCGCCGCCTGGAGGGGCCGCCTGCGCCCCGCTCCGAGCCTGGCCCGCGCGGATGGCCTTTCTGACCGCCTGGAGGGGGCCAGCCTCGGGGAAAAGAGACCGCAGGTACCGGGCGGGGGCGGGGACTCGGTAGGAGGCGCGGATGGGACCCACAGGCCGCTAGGGGATACCGATGGGAGGGACAGCCGAGGGGGCACAGATGGAGACTCTCGGCAGCACAGGGGCTGATGGGCGCGGAGTTCACGGCCTGAGGAGCATCCCAGCTCACCTTCCCCAGCTCCACGTGCTCCCAGCTCAGCACAGCAGGACGGGGTCCGAGGCCAAGAGATTCAGTACCCCCTACTCCATTCTCATCTAAGCCCTGATGCCAGAGCCACAACCTGTGATCACCCTGAGGGGGCTGGACCTCGGCAGTGCTGATAGTCCAGTTTGGGCAGCCACACTCTGCTCAGCCCTCCATCCACTGGCATAGCTCTCCCCAACTTGCCCCGACAGAGGAGAGGAGGAACATTATCCTCCTAAGGGGCTGTCTACATCAGAGGGCAGCACTGTTGTGGCCGGGGGTGACCGTATCCTGGGTCTCAGTCCCAGTGTGGAAAGATGTGCACCACAGCTTCTCCAAGTCAACCCTTCAAAGATGTGTCATTGCCCTCTTCTGATTGCCACCTTTCCAGCTAACCCCACATCCTGGATGAGTTGCTACCTTCAGATGCGTTCCCATGAGGAGATAGCCCTGACCACTCTTCGGAGCTTTGACTCTCCCCACAAATCCTTCATATTTACGTAAAGTTCATCCTGCTATCCCTGAAAGGCAATGCAACTGTACTCCATCTGACTGTCCTAGGAGAACCTCAGACTTGACAAGTCCCAAACCAAATTCAATATCTTCACTCCCAAACCTGTTCCTCCTCCAGTGTTCCCATCCCAGCTAAAGGTATAGTCATCTGCCCAGTTGCCCAAGCCTGAAACCTGAGAGTCATCTCTGACACCTCCCTTCCTCCCTCACTCTCACCCCAGTTTCCAGTCCTGCTGATTTTACCTCCTGGATGTTTCTGAAAGCTGTTCATTCCCCTTAAACCTTCACAACAGTCCCTAGCTTTCCCAGCTCCTCCAATCTCTCACTCTTCAAGCATTCTTTCTAAAGCACAAACCAGACTGCCATTTTTCTGCTTTAAAATGCTTCCAAGACCTCTCCATCAACTAGAGGTTAAAGGTCAAGGCTCTTGAGGGGAGGGGTTGTGACCTGTCCAGGCCCATCACTCATTGGTCCCTCATTGATCACTCACTGTCCTAGCCACGGCAGCTGGCCATGTGCTCTCAGGACTGTTGCTCAGAGTCTGGAAGGCCATCTCTCCACCCTAATACTTCATAAAATTCAACTTCAGGTGACCTCTTGTAGAGAGTCTTCTGAGACCATCCCTGAGTCAGAGTCTCCAGGGCCCCGGCATCTTGGCTTCTCTTTCCTGGCTCTCAGTCTTTTAACACACTTCATCACATTTGTAAGCCAGGATCTATGCACTTACAATGTTCCAGGCATTGTACTAGGCGCTGCAGATACTATGTCACTTCACACATACAGGCCTGGGCTCTTGGAGACCATATTCCAGCGTGAGACACAGATATACACAAGTAGACCAGGAAACAAGTAAACATCAGAATTAGATGCTGGGTAAGACTTGGAGTAATGTTACATGATGCACAGTAAAATCTACCATGCCCAGAGCATAGTGAAGATCAGTGCTGACTGGATCTAAGATCTAGAAAGCAAGCTGGTTAGAACAAACAGGAAAGGAGGTTTCACTGGGTCTTGAATAGCACTAGAGGGCTTTAGGCAGGATATTTACATATTCACATATTTAAAGATGATCATGCTACCCTACAGAGAAAAGATTCTGTGGACAGACCATTTCAACTCTACTCCTTTTTCTGTTTCTCCACTATGCCTGGGGAGGAGACAGGATTCCTCTGCCCCACACATCCACAGAGCCCAGCACACAATGGGGCCCAGAGAATGTTCAGTTTTGGTGAACATGAGGGATTTCTGAGGAGGGCAGGATGCCCTGGTTGGGATGGTGAGGACTCGCTATGTCCAGATAGATTTCTTAAACTCCCAGGATTTCTTAACACCTATGAAAATCCAGTTGTCTGTGGGTATGGAAGCCTCCACTCCAATATATTGTGTGTGTATATTGCTGTTAAAGCATGGAGAGAAACGAGACAGGAAGACCAGAGGGGAAGCCACAAAATGACCCAGCAAAGAGACACTGGGATGTAGATTAGGAGAATGGAGGGGATGCCAGACAGAAGCTAAGCAGCAAGAACTGTGCGCCTTGGTGAAGGAACAAGCTGGGAGATGAGACTCAGAACCACAAAGATGGGAGGGAGGTGAGGGCTGGGAGGAGAAGCAGGAGAAGGAGACCTCTGGCCAAGCGGAGGCCTCCACATCCCTAGGGGCCTGTATGAGGGAAAGCCAGCATACACGTGTCCTTTGTACTTCAGCTGGCACTTGCTGAACACAAACACCAGAAAATTCTTTACTCCCAGTTGCTCCCACAAGGTGTCACATCTAAGGCTTAATTTTTTATTTTTATTTTTTTGTGGTACTGGGGATTGAACTCAGGGGCACTCGACCACTGAGCCACATCCCCAGCCCTATTTTGTGTTTTAATGTAGAGACAGGGTCTCACTGAGTTGCTTAGCGCCTCGCCATTGCTGAGGCTGGCTTTGAACTTGCGATTCTCCTGTCTCAGCCTCCCTAAGTGCTGGGATTACAGGCTTGAGCCACCGCGCCCGGCTCTAAGGCTTAAACCCAAGTCTCCATTCTCCCAATGTGGGGGCATGTCCTCTCCATCTGCACCCCTGCCTTTCACACTACCTGGTCTCCCACAGCATGGCCAAAGGGGGAAGGCTTGGGATGTTGCTCACCCCCTGCTCTGCCACTTACTGGCTATGTGACCTTGATTCAGTTACTTGATCTGCAAGAGCCTCAGCTTATTTGGCCATAAAATAACAGCTATTTGCTGAGGAGAGGGAAAGACCCACCGAAGTCACATTTGTAAAGGAACTAACAGTCAGCCACTTGGACCTGTTCAGTGTGGAGTAAATGTGAGTTCACTTCCTTGGTGCTGGCAGGAGGAAATCTGCCTTCCAGAGCTTTGCATTGGACAGAGGGGATTCTGAATGGCTTGAGAGTCAATGGTAGAACTCCCAGAAACGGGAACCCAGAACTGTTGGGAATAGGAAATGGAATGTCCCACCCCTGTGTATCTTAGAGTGGGGACCAGCCTACAAATAGGGCTCCTTCCTAGCCAAATCACAGCCCATTTGTGGTAGGACACAGCACCAGAAGCCCAGGCAAAGTGCAGGCAGGCAAGTTTGCCCAAGTGTCTAAAGGGCATAGCTGCAAAAAGTGGAAAAGGCCTCTGCCTGCTGGGCTGCAGCTGACAGAATTCCTGCTCTTGTTTGTGTAGTCTGAGCTGGAGGAGCCCTCAGCTGCCTCCAGGTTAGGTGTATCTCATCTGGTGGCTGGAATCCTTGGGTAGCTGTGGAGTCTCTTCCTTGGAAATGGATCTGGACTCAAGACCAGTGGTGAGCTTTCACGTCTGTGATTCTCAGATCTGACCCATAGAGGTGTTTGTAATTCTGGACTTTGATTTAAAATTCTAAACTTCTGCCAGGTGCAGTGACACATGCCTATAAGCCTAGCAACTCAGGAGACTGAGGGAGGAGGATCACAAGTTCAAGCCAGCCTCAGCAATTTAGTGAGGCCCTATCTCAAAATAAAAAATAACAAGGGCTATGGATGGGGCTGGGACTGTGGCTCAGTGGTAGAGCGCTTGCCTTGCATGCGTGGGGCACTGGGTTCGATCCTCAGCACCACATAAATAAATAAAATAAAAGTATTGTGTCCATCTGCAACTAAAAAAATTTTTTTTAAAGGGGGAGGCTGAGGATGTAGTTCAGTGGTAAAGCCCCTGGGTTCAATCCCCAGTACTAAAACAAACAACAATAAACTTTAAGCTTCTATGATGTTGAAGCTTCTAATTCTCGGATTCTGGTCAGCTCCCTGTTGGCAGCCATACAAGGCAGGAGAGAATTCTGATGTGAGAAGCACATTGTGGCCCCTCAGATTCTCAGTCCCTTGTGAAATATCATGAAAAATCTCCAAATATCCTACATCCCACTTTTTGAGTTATAGAGGGATTCTGATTTGGGATCCTTTTCAAGGTCAATGAAAAACAAATTATTGGGGTTGCAACTTCAGCTCTGCCAGCATGCCGCATTTCCTGAAATACCTTCCAATCCGTGACTTAAGTTGTTTTGTCCTTTCCTGGAAAATCCTGCCTCTCAGTTGAGTCTCTCTCAGTGGCCAGCTTCACTCCTCATGCTCCTCCATGCAGTGGGAGGTGTGGTATCAGCAGCTTCCCAGCTCAAGCCAGGGCACATACGACAAAGGAGCAAAGAGTACTCTGGGGTCACATAGGCTGGTTTTAACCCAGACTCAGAGACTTCTTCGCTGTATGATTTTGGACATGCTGTTTAACCTCTCTGTGCCTCAATGTCCTCATCTTTCAAATACAGGTTGTGAGGATTCTAAGAATTTGTTTACATACAGCCCCGGAAACGGTGCCTGACACAATGCTATAGGGGAGCTTCTGATTATAAGAGGAAGGGCCTTCTCCATCAGCTATAAGAGATTGGTCTGAAAAAGCTCAGGGGACTATTCTAATTGGGTCTTCCTTCAACCTTCACTGTGCTCTGAGAAGCAGGGTCACGTAAGAGGATGCTCCTCCAGGTCAGACAGTGGGGTTGGAAAGGAGCAAAGCGAAACTGCTTCTTAAAGAACAAGAGCATGGGGGGCTTATAGTATAGATGTGGCCACTGACCAGGCCATAAAATAAAGCTATAGTTGTACAAAGTACCCACATTACAATGCATTTGGAGCACTCCTGCACATTCCTCTGAGACCCCCAGCTGTCTGTGGTATCTTAAGAAACTGAAAATTGGAAAATTTTTTGTGGCCACCTTTGGGAACCTGTGCCACTCACTACCCTCCTGCAGTTGTGGCTTCTCCAGACTCAGCCACCTTCTCCTTGACTGTGAGCACCACCCTGGCCTGGCAACAGAGTGGCCCCTGAGGCTCTTTACTTTAACACCTGTCAACTTTGTTCCCATTCAGGCTGCTCTAATGAATAACATAAGCCAGGTGGCTTCCAAAAAACAGAAATGTGTTTCTCACAGGCCTGGAGACAGAGAAGCCAAGGATCAAGGCAGATTTAGCTTTCTGGCTCACAAATGGTGCCTTCTTGTTGTTTTCTCACATGGTGGCAGCTGTGAGGAGTCTTTCATAATAGCCCTAATCCCATCTATGTGGGCTCCACCTCATGACCTGATCACTCCCCAAAGATTCCACCTTCAAATACCATCACCTTGGGGTGAAGATTTCAACATGTGAATTTGGGGGGACCCAAATGTTCAGTCTATAAGAATTGCTGTATCCCAAGGGCAAGTCACATCTAGTTCCCCACCAGATTGACTGGGACACTTTAGCAAGTAGGAGTAATGAAAGGTTTTGTTTTGTTTTGTTTTGGTACTAGGGATTGAACCCAGGAGTGCCTTACCACTGAGCTATATCCCCAGTCCTTTTTACTTTTTATTTTGAAACAAGGCCTTGCTAAATTGTTTAGGGCCTTGCTAAATTGCTAAAGCTGGCCTCAAAACTTTTGATCCTCTTGCCTCAACCTCCCAAATTGCTGGGATTACAAGTGTGTGCCACCACACTCAGCATAACGGATTTTGATGATACTGTGGCCAAGCTCCAAGCTCCTGAGCATCCTAGAATGAGCCTTCTCTGGGAGAGACCTACGTATGTCTTCTAGCATCTTCTTTTCTAAGAGACAGGCATTCTCTCCCTGCTGTCCTCTCTCTCTGATAAGGTATCTCTCTATGTTGCCCAGGCTGATCTTGAACTCTTGGGCTCAAATGATCCTCCTGCCTCAGCTTCCCAAGTACCTGAGATGATAGGCACGAGCTACCACATCCAGTTCCACATTTTCTCTCTTACCTCAACTCTAAAGCCTTCCTTTCCCAGCTCAAAATCAGCCTTTCCCAAGTGAACAGCAGTGCAGAAATCTACCACTTTCAAGTAAAATCTTTCCCTCACCCTATGAATGGCTGTTTTTTGCTGTACTACCCCTGGCAAGACTATATGGGACATAAGGTGCCCCTTCCAAATGGAACTCAGCCAAGAAACTCCATTCTTTTGGATCCCCTTTCTTCCTACAGGAGTAAATTTCTTCCTTGCTTTTTGCCTGCTGCAAAAAGGTAGCCTCTTAATCCGTCGCAGTTGGCTCTGACGAGTACCCACAGCCTGCAAGAAGCAGTGGCACAGCCCCGCAGTTCATTTCCAACACAGAAACACCCTCCACCGGTACAATAGCTAAGTCTCAGGTTGAAGGTAACTTTGCTTTCTTCCTGAGAAATTGAGTGGATGGGCACTTGCTTTACCTCTATGCCTCCTTGGGGCATACCCAAGGACTGTCCCTGAGCACAGGTAGGCTAGCCAAAGGTTAATGGCTCCTCTCCACAGCACTACCCTCAGAAGGTCCCCCTTTTCCTCCTTCACTTGCCACTGCTCCCAAGCCCCAGCTTCCCTTCCAAGACACCTCCTGAACCAGCCCTCTGCCTCCAGAACTCTCCCCTCCCCTGCCTTCAGGATCCATCATAACATAGGCCTTTGCCTGTGCCTCACCAGGCAGCGTGTGCCTCACTTGACAGGCGTCATCTGCTCTCCACATGACTCTGACCACAGAGGCCTCAAGGTCCTGGGGAGGGCCCTGTGTGTACATCTTAGGAGAAATCCTTCTTATTTTTTTCTGGTCAGCTTTGTGTGGTTTGAAGTCCCTTTCAGTTCATTTGCTTATTTAATGGCTCACAGCAGTCCAGTCCTGTTATCCCTGCTTTTTGGGTGAGGATAGTAAAGCTGAAAGATAATGATAATGCTCTAATCCAAGAGTTTTCTGTGGCTAAGTGCAGTGACACATGCCTGTAATCCCAGTGGCTCAGGACGCTGAGGCAGGAGGATCACAAGTTCAAAGCCAGCCTCAGCAACTTAGCAAAGCCCTCAGCAACTTAGTGAGATCCTGTTTATAAATAAAATCTTTAAAAAAGGGCTGGGGATGTGGCTCAGTTGTTAAGTGCCCCTGGGTTCAATCCCCAGTGCCAAAAAAAAGAAGTTTTTTGTGAATTACCTTGTTTAATTTCTATGAAAACCCACTATTATCCCCATCCCAGAGATGACACCAACCCAAGTGTCAGAGCCGGGTACAACCCTGGCTTTCAAGCTGTTCCCTGAGCCACTCCCTAGCCTGCCTCAAGCTAATCAGATGATTTGCCTAAGATTACCTAGATGGGACATCCTGGGACCAAGAGTCCATCCAAATCTTCCTGGCTCTGCAGCCCAAGTTCTGCATCCTAGCACCAAGCCACTCAGTGGCATAAATCCTTCATTTGAGCTATGACCCTTAATGTATCATTCAAAACTATTCTTGTTCTCTTGTGCCCATCCTAGTCTCTTTTCTTAGGCCCACTCTTGGCAGCTGCTGAAGACTAGACAGTAGAAGACCCCAATCCTCAAACCGAGAACATTAGAGCAGGGAAGGCCCTTGAGCTCCCTATCCAGACTTCCTTCCTCTCTGTATTTGGAGGAAAGAGAGAAACTAAGGGCTAGAGTAGGGCAGTAATGTGTGCCCAAGGTCACACAGCTAGTGGGGGCACAGTCCACATGAGGGATGGGGTCTGTCCAAGGATCAGGCCTAGGTACCTCCAAAAGCATCATCACTACAGGGAATATTTAAGGGCTATGATTGTCGCAGTCTCTTTAAGGGTCCATATTGATGGGCCTGTTCATTTGTGAATTATTAACAAGCCCAGTTCTGTATCCTGCTGGGTAGGGTTCACTCTCTTCAAGAACACCTGCTTTACAATCACCAACAGCTCCATTGGGAAGGCTCTGCAGTCAGTGGTAGATCTGGGCTGGCACAGACCACAGGGGTTGGGATGGGCACTTCATGCCAGGAAAGGCTGAAGGAAGGGACTGAAATGCGGATGGGGACAAAAGGGGTCATGTCAGTAAAGCTCAGTTATCATCACAGTATTCCTGAGAGTGATGGAAGGAGGAAAGAAGGAAAGCAGGCCTGGCATCACCCAGGCACCATACACCAGGAAACAGGCGCCCTGACAGGGGAGGAAGGGACCCAGGACTCAGGATGCTGTCAGCTCAAGGTCATGGGTGGGTGGATGATCAGAGTAGAGTTACCTGTGTTGGGAGGCAGAAACAAGGATGATGACTCACAGGCTCTCCTGGGCTGTGACTGGGCCACCTCCTAGGGGGTGGGGAATGAGCCAGGTGGGGCCTTCCTGAGGGTGGGCCAGTTGATTCTCTGACTCACCAGGTGAGTGGGCATCACATGATACTGGGTTGGCTCTAGTATTGCTGCCACCATGGTGGTGTAAGGAGTGTCCCACCTCTAACGGCAGTCATGCTGCTTACCTTACAGAGCTTAGTTTTCAATTATAAAATGGGAGAAGGACAACATCCAGCACACTACCTACCACAATCATTACCAGGTACTTATGCAGCACTATGCTACATGCCAGGTTCTATTCTGAGCTTTGTACATACGTGAATTCTTAATCCTTACAACAGCCCTTTTTTTTTCCCCCAGGGATTGAACTCAGGGGCACTTGACCACTGAGCCACATCCCCAGCCCTCTTTTGAGTTTTATGTAGAGACAGGGTCTCCTTGAGTTGCTTAGCACCTAGCTGTTGCTGAGGCTGGCTTTGAACTTGTAGTTCTCCTGTCTCAGTCTCCCAAAGTGCCAGGATTACAGGCGTGGGCCACTGCACCCAGCCTACAACAGTTTTTTGATATAGGCAGTGTTACTATTTGTTTTCTTTTTCTTGGTACCGGGGATTGAACTCAGGGGCACTCGACCAATGAGCCACGCCCCCAGCCCTATTTTGTGTTTTGTTTAGAGACAGGGTCTCACTGAGTTGCTTAGCGCCTTGCTGTTGCTGAGGCTGGCTTTGAACTCGCAATTCTCCTGTCTCAGCCTCCCAAACTGCTGGGATTGTGCCACCGTGCCCAGCAGTGTTATTATTTCTATTTTACTGATGAGGACACTGAGGCTCTACCTAGTTAGAAATGAAAATTAAATGAGATAATTCATGTTACATATTTAACACCATGTGTGGCACATAAGAAGCTTTTGATGGACATCAGCCATTGTTGCAATAATTACCTTAGAGGTAGTTATTTCCTCAGAGAAACTGTAAAGTTCGGGACCCAGCGTTCATGTCTGGTGATTAGTCAGGCACCAGCTGTCAGACGCTGAAACACATAGATGAATCTGACCAGGCCCTGCCCTTAAGAGTCTCTCAGCACCATGGCACAGCAAATCACATACAACTCCTCTTCTTGTCCCCTCATCCCCCCACCCCTGTGTCCCCAGCACACATTACACAGATAGTGACAGCCTGGGGAGGGGATTAGAATAGGTCAGAGGGGATTAGGGTAGTGGGTGCCCAGGATTCCCAGCTCAGCTTGGGAGGGAGGGGAAGAGGCAGTATCTGAACAGAAACCTGTAAGGTGAGAAGGAGTTTGGGCATTGGCAGGTTCTTAATACATATTGGTCAAATACAGTAAAGATCTACCTTGGAACTAATGTAGCTTATAGCTTCAGGATTTCTCCTTCACTTGCCTGGCAAATTTTCTATCAGTAAATTTGTATGGTTTTTTGAAAAGAGGCCTCCCAGTGGTAAGCTTCTGGATCCACCCTTGGTTACATGAATGGATAATAAGTGACAAGGGAGGGACATATGTCCTAAGGAGAGGAAACAGCATGGGCAACCTGGAGATTTGAAAATGCATGGCATGTGACAGCCTTCCAACCTCATCACCTGGGATTTGTCTTTACAACATATTGCTGGGCTTCTCACTGGCTTCACAAACTCCAGCTGTCACCAATGTGCCCTTGCCACCTCTATGCCTTCATGCATGTTGTTCTCCCACCTGGTAAACTTGCTCCACAACTTCATTAATAATATAAACTTCAAGACTCACCTCTGACCCTACCTCCTCCAGAAGGCCCCCTGACTCCCTCATCTGGATTCCTTATGGTTTCTCATGGATGTCATTATAGCCTGCTCCTTGTAGTTAATTATTTTTTTCATACCTATATATGAGACTCCAGAGGTGGGATGATTCTTGGAAATAAGCATCTGGCCTCTGCTGACACATGGGCTGGAGGGGAACTCCCTGCTTTCCCAGTGAGTAAGCAGTAATCCCACAAACTTCTCCCCCAAGCCCAACCTGCCAGGCTCCCCTGGGATCTGGTCCAAGTCCTCTTCCCACCAAGGCTGCTTAGGCAGGCTGCCCCCTCCTGTTTCCTCCTCTGATATCCAGGAGTTTAGCCTGATCTAGGGGAAGTGGAGTCCCTCCTCCTCCTGTCCCCTGCCTTTGTGAAAGGACTGCTCTAATGGCAGCCACGTGCTGTGATGAGTCATGGTTAAGAGCATCTGGGACCCAGAGGTGGTGGCTGGTTAACTCCTCATGGGCCAGAACTCTGTCTGCCAGGAGACCAAGTCAGTTCAACCCTGAGTTTACACACCCACCCGAGGCCTAGGTGCACAGTGGGCATCTGGTGACCCTCCTCCCGCAACCATTGCAAATAAGAGAGAGGACCAGTGGGGAGAAGGACTGGCATGTGAGCTCCGGAGTCAGGAGGGCTGGGTTTCAGTCCTTGCTTGTCGCATATTAGGTGTGTGCTCCTGAGCCAATTACATGAACCCTGTGCCTCAGTTTCCACATCTGTAAAATGGCAATCACAAAGATTGAGGAGACTAGTGTGAGCTGCCCGCTAGCAGTGAGTGCTAAAATCGCATTATTTCCCGCCTTCTGGTCTCCTACAAACATACTCAGTGGGCATGTGTTTGGGATTAAAATTCAAGCCTGACTCTGGAGGCAGTGCCTTTCTCTGCATGAATGCCCCCATTACTGCTGTAGGACATCACAGGCTCCGGTGGGAGCCGCTGCGGGGCGGGAGCTGTGGGGGAGGGCGGGTGACAGGAAGGTGGTCCTCAGGTCCAGGAGAACTTTCTAACTCAGGTGGGGGCGTCAGCGGAAGGAGCGAGCTCTGCGCTGGGCGGGGTCTGCGCACACCGCTGTGTCCCGGGGTCTCTCACCTGTCCCGGCTGCGGGTGGGGACCCTGGCGCTGGCCCGCCGCAGGCAGGCCCCGCCCCAGCCCTGCCCCAGCTCCTGGCGGCGGCTGGCGGCCGTGGCCCCACTGCGCGGGTGGGCAGACCGAGGCCGGCCCGGCCCCACCGCCTTCCCCGCCCCCGGCGCGCCCCTCCCCGGCCGCCGCCTCCGCGGCTCGGCTGCACAGCGCGGGGCTCCGGGATCCGGCGGCAGCACCTGGGCCGCAGCTGGCGTCCGGCGGGGGCAGCGCCGCTCGCCCCCCTCGGCGATGACCACGGCCGGCGCCCCGGGCGCCCTGCCCGCGGGGTAAGTGCGCGGCGGGCGGCCCCCGGGGCGCGGGCCTGGGCGGGGACGTGCAGGGGGCAGCGTCGAGCCTCCCTGCCGCGCCCGCGGCCCGCACTGCGGCTGTGGCCCCTGCCCGCCGCGCAGCCCCCAGCCCCGAGGCCGCCGGCGCCGGGAGCCGCCAGGAGGCTGCGGAAACTGCCCCAAGGGACCCTGGGCCGGCCACTCCCCCTCTGGGTCCCAACTTTCTCAGGAAGGTGTAGTCACAGCCATGTTTGCAGGAGCCTGCCTCACCAGCCGCGTGGCGTTTGTATCTGTGGGATGGGCCTGTTACCATCACCCCTGCTAAGATGAGGAAACTGAGGCATAGCTCTTTATGTGACTTGTGTTCGATCTTCCGGGAGGTAAGAGTTGGGGCTGGGATTTCACCCTAGTTCGTCATCGTCAGTGATATTTGGGGGACTTAAAGGGCTGTTTGGTCCAACTGGGCCCAGGGGATTTAACAGGGTTGTAAAAGGTAGGCGTTGGCACTGTCAACAAGGCTCTTTCCCAGTTCTACCCCCACCCACTGAAGAATCCTGTGGGACCCCCACACTGCTCCTGTAGCAGTGACAGCTGCTTGCTGTCCAGAGACCTTGAGCAGCTCTGCCTTTCCTAGGCCCCAGTGGGTGGGGGTAGCTGCTGGGATTTCTGGCTGCTGGCAGGTTGCTGGGCAGACATCGAACCCCAGGTGAACTGGAACCTGTGCACGCCCTGCCTGGAGCCTCACCACCAGTGACAATATTTGCCAAGGGCCTGAGGCCTAACAAATGAATAGGGAGGTGAGGAACCTGGTGCCATCAGGGCAGCTGGATGTCCTCATAGGTCCTGTGTGTGGGGCTGGAGTCTAAGGGCTTGGAAGCTGGGTTGCTGGGGAGGGCTGCCTGGTAAGTTTTGCCTTGATCATTTTTGTTATATGACTTTGGCCAACTCCTTTACCCTCCCTAAGTTGTTTTTTTTTTTTTTTTTTTTTTTGTGGTGCTAGGGATTGAACCCAGGGCCTTGTACATGCAAGGCAAGCACTCTACCTACTGAATTATATCCCCAGCCTTCTCCCTAAACTTTTTTTTTTGGTACCAGGGATTGAACTCAGTCAGGTGTACTCGACCACTGAGCCACATCCCCAGCCCTATTTTGTATTTTATTTAGAGACAGGGTCTCACTGAGTTAGACGCTTAGTGCCTCCCTGGTGCTGAGGCTGGCTTTGAACTTGGCGATTCTCCTGTCTCAGCCTCCCAAAGTGCTGGGATTATAGGCGTGTGCCGCTGTGCCCAGCTTCTAAACTTATGAACCCACCTTTGGACAATATGGGAAAGCAGAACTACCTGCTCCCTTCCTGGTGAGGGCTGAAGTTTTTGTAAATCTGGAGCTTGTTTAGGTCCCCTTCTGCCCAGCTCTGATTAAGGACCACCCCACTGGGTCTAGAAAAGTGACTTCCAGGAGAGTATGCAGGCATGGAGCAAGGCTTCCATTAAAGAATCCTAGACTTTGGGACTGAAATCCAAATTCATCCCTCTTCTTTATATCACCACATCCATGCCTCGGTCCCCTGCACAACTCCGGGCTCCTCTGGGCCTGCTGTGGGATTCCAGGGCAGCAGGCTGGCTCTTCCAGCATTGGCAGACCTTCCTCATACTGACCATACCTGCCTCTCTGCAGACCTGCGAGAGCCTACTGTTCTTTGAGGCCACATAGGTCTATCTGCCCCTGCCCTGGTCAGTGTCATCCTGGTGGGATCTGAGCAGTTGAGGCCCAAAGCAGGACCATGCCCACATTCTCCATAGACACTTATTCGGTTACTCAACAAATAAAACCTGTTTTGGGGCCAGCCCTAGGCTGGATGGTCAGTGGTGGACAAAGTAAGCTTCAGATCTCCACCACTTTAAAAATTATAAAATATTTTTAAGCCTTTGGAAGAATATAGCAAATAATAAAATGAACTCCCATGTTCTTGTCACCCAGCTTTGTCAGATATTAACACTGTGCCCCATTTAGTTCATGCTCTTCTTAAGAAATAAACTATGGAAGCCTCTGTGGAAGCTCCTTCCCTCTTTCCCTGTCCAGAGATAATTGCCATCCTGAATTTTGGTTTATCATTTCCTCATTTTCATTCTTTTGCTGAGTATATGAAATGCTAAATGGTAGGTAGAAGTTCTTTAAAGTTTTACATAAATGGAGTCATAGCATGCGTTATCCTGCAGCTTTTTCCTCACTCAATGTCAGGTTTCTGAGGTTTAGCCTTTTTGGTCATGTGACACTGGTCGTCCTTGCCCTGATATATGGTACACCACCCTGTGTAAAGACTCATTTATTTACTTATCTTTCTTGTTGGACATTGAGGTGGGTCCCCATGTGTTGCTGTTCAAATTCTGAATATTCTTGTACAGGTGTCCTTTGCACATGTGTTTCTCTGGAGTGCCTCTTAGTAGTAGAATTGCCAAGTTATAGGTATGTACTCAGTCTTTTAAAGTTATTTAGTTTTATTATAAAATCAGTGCTGCTCAGTAAAATAAATGATGGCAATACATAATGTTAGAAAAAAGTTACAATTGCTGACCTTTTTTGAGTACTTCCTATTGTACTTTGCCGGTACTAGAGACTGAACTCAGGGACACTCAACCACTGAGCCACACCCCCAGCCCTATTTTGTGTTTTATTTAGAGACAGGGTCTCACTGAGTTGCTTAGCGCCTCGCCATTGCTGAGGCTGGCGTTGAACTTGCGATTCTCCTGTCTCAAACTCCCAAAGTACTGGGATTACAGGCATGAGCCACCATGCCCAGCTGCATGATCTCATTCTTTACAACAACAGAGGGAAGTAGATATTGTCATTCCCATTTCCTTGATGAAGAAACTGAGGATCATAGAGGTTAAAGAACTTTCTCAGGTTTTTCCAGTAAGTTATTGCTGAAATGCAGCTTGAGTCCAGGGTTTTGTGCTTTCAAAATTCTTGAAGGCCACCCTGTAGTAGGTCATGCCACAGGACACTTGCTTTATGTTCATCTAAGGGGGACTCTGGAGGGAGAGTCTCCGTCATATTTGCAATTTAGAAAGGTCACTTTGGAAGTGAACATGTTACTTCACTCTTGGAGCCAAAGTCCCCCTGCCCATGATAAAGCAGGGATTAAAAGCCAGTTTGCTTCTTGAGTGACTTTACTTCCCTGCCCCCCCAACACACACCTCACCCTGACTGAGGTTGGGATGGGAGCTTTTCAGCTGGGACTGGGGGTCTTCTACTTACTCCACTCTGGCTCTGCCCATGAAGCACTAAGGTAGCAGTCCTGCTGACAACAGATGGGAGGTGAGAGTCAAGAGGACAGTGGGGCAGTGGCTCTAGGCTGCCTGATGCCCCCTTCCACTTTGCCCAGTCCCTATCTTATGTTCGCCTTAAGTGGATGGGGTCTGAATGGGAAAGCCCCACCACCACTGTGCCAAAGTTCCTGGAGTTGGTCACCAGCCCGGCTCCATTCTCCATTCAAGCCGGTGCCTCCCTTGCCCACGTTCCCCACCTTCCCATCCTTGTCTCAGTGTTCCCAAGGAGATGGCCCCTCACCACAGACCCATCACCTGCTTACCTGAAGATGCCCTAAAGGAGAATGGCCTTGAAGACAGCCTGTGAGATGCAGGGGCCTCCATCACAGCCAGGCAGGGGAAAGATTCAGAGCAGAGTATGCAGGAAGCCTTTGTCTTTTCCCAAGCTCTTGGGAGGGGGCCAGACTTGTTTCCTCTTCACTGCTTTTGCTCTCTTATCTGTCAAATGCAGATAAGAGTGCCTGCTAGCAGGAGGATTGAGTGAAATAATGCAGTCACCAATTTAGATAAAACTTGAGTGATATTCTCTTGGTGGTGAGGGATGGTGTTAATGCTATTATTAAGTCAAGTGGGGTCAGTGTCCCCCTTACCCGAGCTCCTCAGTCAGCCCCCACCTCACCTCTCCATTTAGCAGCCTTTTTGGAGCCTCTGTGTTCCAGCCCTTCAAAACTATTTATGCTCCCTAACTGCTGTATAGGTGCGGTGTTTGCAACTCTTTGCAGTTTCCCTTCCTGCACCTCTTTCTCCTTCTTATCTGCAACTCAGCACCATCTGTCTGAGTTGAGTGCCCCAGGCTGGGTTGGAGGCCTCCTCTGTGCCTCTTCAGTTCCAGTGATCCCCATGATCACAACTCTGATAAGTATGACTGTCACTGTCTCCACCTGTACCTGTTGCTCCTACAGACTGTGAGCTCAAGGGCAGGCTCAGGTCTGGGCCCACTCTTTTCCCAGAGCCCAGCCCTAGGCTTGGCCTAGAACAGGAGCTCAGTGAGTACTTATGAGAAAGAAGGAAGGAGGAAATCATCTGGACGAAGGAAGGTCACCACAGAACAACTTCACTCCAGTTAAGCCGAAGAGGTGCCAAGGTTGCCAGGGGGACAAATATGCATCTCTGTAATGATTGTCCCTCAAGTTGTGCATGGACAGGCAGGCAGAACCTCTTTTTGGTGGAGGCTGGAGGAAGTAGGGTATGTGTGCATAAATGGGAGTTAGGCTCTTGCCTCTGGAATTAAGACATGGACATAAACCATAGCAATGGACTTGGTTCCCTGAGGCTGAGCTGATATCCCCTGGCTCAGGAAGAAACTTGGGTTGGAACTCAACATGTGAGTCTTTTTCCTCATTTGCAGTGTGTGTGTGAGGGGTGTAATAATCCTATTGCATAGGGCATTTTGAGAGTTCAAGGAGAGAGTGCTATTGAACACCCAGGGTAGTAGGTGCTCAGTCTCTCCTCGTTGATTCATTCATCTAGCAGAGCTGAATGGATCAAGCATTAGTTACTAGGCTGGGCCCTGGGCACAAAGGAAGACAGATACATCCAGGCCTTGTGAGGAGAGGGCCGGGGCAGCTTAGGGTGGAGACTTTTTAGACCATGAAAAAGAACTGGGTCTTTTCCCTGAGAGAAATGAGGAGCCAGTGAAGGATTTGAAGTCCAGGAGTGACATGGTCAGATTTGGTTTTGGTTTTTTTTTTATATATATTTTTTTAGTTGTTGATGGACACAATGTCTTTATTTTATTGCTTTGTATGTGGTGCTGAGGATCGAACTCAGGGCCTCACGCACGCAAGGCAAGCGCTCTACTGCTGAGCTACAATCCCAACCCAGATTTGGTTTTTAAATAGACATATTTGGCTATAAAAAAGGGAGAGATTAGAAGGAATAATGTTTCAAATATTCTGCCTCCAAAAAACTACCTAGAGGATGGATGGGTTACACCAAGCATCCTTTATGATACCTCCCGAGCTCCCCCTGGAGTAGCAGATCCTCTCAAGCCAAGAACAAAGAGGGAGCTGGAGTCAGGCTGGAAATGAGGTGAAGCCACAGCAACCTTAGGGTACTTGCAGGTTCAGACTCTTAGACCCGTCAATGCCAACAGTCACACAAGGGATGGGAGATGAGGTCTTGGGCCTGCACAAGTACAGCAGTATGAGGAATTAGCACATAGCGCTCCCCACTGTCCCCCATAAATGTAGGACCCTAAGGCCTCCAGCCTCAGTGATTAGGAGGATTGGCCAGAAAAAAAGATCATCCATCAGCAAAGGGAGACGACAGTTCTGGTGGGAAAAAAAGGCTCTCTAGAAAATTCTAAATATTGATCTGCCCTGATGCAAAGGCTGGGTTTGAATGCACATCACTTTTGTGGTCCTAGAATTCATAAACTAGAGAAGTGGCTTAAGTGGTCTCAGAGTGTCAGTGCCTCAGGGAACTTGGCTAGAGTAAATGGAAATCCTTTTTGGAGGATGTGCCCTTGTCTCAAGGTCCCTTTGACAATGATGAATTCATGATTAAATTATAAAACACACAAGGAAACAAGCCATTATGATCAGCAGGCACCAGGAACAAATAGCAGTTTATCTGAGAGTCTTAAATGCTAGAATTAGGAGATACAGAATATAAATAATTGTGCTTAAGAATTGTGAGGACATTGATGCCAGGAGTGTTGGCACACACCTATAATCCTAGTAGCTCAGGAGGCTGAGGCAGGAGGATCAGGAGTTCAAAGCCAGCCTCAGCAAAAAGGGAGGTGCTAAGCAACTCAATGAGACTCTGTCTCTAAATAAAATACAAAATAGGGCTGAGGATATGGCTCAGTGGTTGAGTGCCCCTGAATTTAATCTTTGGTAGCTGCCGCCGGCTCAAAAAATAATTGTGGAGACATTGAAACAGGCATGGTGATGCATGCCTGTAATCCCAGCAATTCAAGAGGCTGAAGCAAGAGGATCTCAAGTTTGAGAGTAGCCTCAGCTACTTAGTGAGACCCTGTCTCAAAATAAAAATAAAAAGGACTGGGGATGTGGCTCAGTATAAAGTACCACTGGGTTCAATCCCCAGTACAAAAAAAAAAAGAGAGAAATTGAAGAAGAACTTGAAACAATAAGCAGGTAACAAAATACTACCTAAAATATCCAAAACATACTTGAAAAGGAACCAAGAAGAATTTCTGGAAAGAAAAAATATAATAATCAACATGAAAAACTCAGCATCCTGGACAAATAACAGATCAGACACACCTGAAGAAGGAAGTCGTGAAATGAAAGATCTAAAGAAAGTACTCAGAACCTAACGAGTCAAATAGATAGTAAAGAAGCAAGTTGAGAGACATGAAATGTGGAATAAAAAATGTCTGGCAGAGAAGAGAGAAGGGGTGGGAATTGATCAGAGTGGAAGGAGAGTTTTCTGACAGACTTGGGTAAAGATGATAGATGCTTGGGCCAGAGGCCACTGGGCGTGGAAGGGGGTAGTTTTTTTGGTAGTGTTGGGGTACTAGGGACTGAACCCAGGGGCACATATCACTGAGCTACATCCCCAACCTGTTTTATTTTTTATTTTGAGACAAGATCTCCCTAAGTGCTAAGTTGCTGAGGCTGCCCTCAAACTCGCAATCTCCCTGCCTCAGCCTCCCAAGTCTCTGGTATTACAGGGATAGGGCACCATGCTGGGCAAGGGAGTAGTTTTGAGACATTTAGGTAGAAGATTTGATATTATTTAGCGTCGATGATAACTATCAGATTTCTGGCTTGAGAAACTGGGCAGAGGTGTGTCACTTATTAAAATGGCAGAACTGAGGGAGAACACATTTGGGAGAATGAATGCGAGTTTAAATAGGACACATCTCAATTTGCCTGGGAGGATCTGATTTATTGCAGAAGCAGCACTACAATTGAGCCTCAAGGTATATGTAATTTACCTGGTGGAGAAGAGGCTTTCTCTTAACTGTTTTTTTGGGAAACAGGATTTCCTTTCAATGATATCACTGAGCCCCTTTCTGGAAACTTCCTTTACACGAGACCCTTAAGAAGAGGTATTCTCAAGATTATCAAGTGGACCTCTGGGATCTTTCTCATTTCACATCTAATTTTTTGGATGGGAATGCTGAAGCTCAGAAAAGTTAGAGATTTATTTTCTTAGTCTTTGACTCCCATTTTTTCATTCATTCACCTCACATATGTGTTAAAAGCCTACTTTGTGCAGGATCCTCGGTGCTGGGGATAGAGCAGTTATAATTGACTAAGATTCCTGTCTTTTGGGTGCTTGTGTTTTAGTGGAGAGAGACAGACAGACCATAAACACAAAAATATATCACATATCAGAGAATGATAAGAACCTCAGAGAAATGTGGGGAGGGCCAGTGTGCGGGAGGTGTCATTGGAAGGTGAGACCTGAATATGGAGTGCCCCGGGCTGCTCTGACAGGTCTGCCTCCCCCATGGCCCATTATGACAGTGTCTGGGGTTCTAGATTGCAGGCCTGAGAGGCAGGAGGAGGCCCGGAGAAGGAGGGAGAGTGGGACAGAAGTGGGACTTAGTGGGTGGGCTGCACCCCCCTGGGGGGGCAGCAGAGCCCAATGGGTCAAAAAGGCCACAAGGACTCCCACTGCCCTTGTGAAGGGTAAGATACATTTATTCTCGCCCCCTCTTCTCAGCTCCTTCCCCATCCCTCCTGCAGCTCTCAGATGACACCCCTTTCTGCTGCTCCTCTCACCCTTGGGGACATTGAGAAGTGTATCCAAATTGTCTCTGCATTCCAGTACAGAGTGAGCAGCCTGGAAGGGCTTGGGAAAGATATCCAAGGCTACCCAGAGAGGTGGAGTGGCCAGGAGGGGCTGAGGCTCCAGGGTCAGGCCCATGTCTCTCCTCTCAGGACTCCTGTGAGCAACCTCCATGAGGCCTTGGACCAGTGCATGACAGCCTTGGACCTGTTCCTCACCAACCAGTTCTCAGAAGCACTCAGCTACCTCAAGCCCAGGTGAGCTTAAGCCCCAGTGGGGGTGGGGTGAGGGTAGAGCTGTGTGTGCACACACATGTGGAAATGTGTGTGTAGGGATGGGGCATGTTGGTCTTGGAGAATCAGAGGTCTTGTGTAAGAAGAACCTCTTGTAACTCAATGCTTTCAGCTTTCTGGGTCACTGTGACCACTGAGAAGTCCCATAAAATGGCTCAGGCGCCTCGTCCCACAGCCTGTGAGCAGCCACCATAGAGAGCTCTCCAAGGTTGCTTTGACTTCATTGGCTTCTTCCCACTTTACTTCTTATTCCTGCTGAGTCCATTGAGGCTGCTGCTTCTCATCAGCTAACGCAGTGGCTTTGCTTATTTCCCGCAGTTGCCTACTTCATGAGCAGTAGGGTAGAAATGAGCACTGCTCCTTTAATCAATCCCCTCAGTGTTTGCTGCCTAATTTCTTGATAATATGTATATATTGCTTTTTCTTATCATTTTTCTTTGTTTTTAAAACAGATATAATTCTCATTCTGTGAAAGTCACCTTTTTTTTTTTTGGTACTGGAGATTGAACTCAGGGGCACTCGACTACTGAGCCACATCCCCAGCCCTATTTTTTTGTATTTTATGTAGAGACAGGGTCTCACTGAGTTGCTCAGCACCTCGCCCTTGCGGAGGCTGGCTTTGAACTTGCGATTCTCCTGTCTCAGCCTCCCTAAGTGCTGGGATTACAGGCTTGTGCCACCGCGCCCGGCTTTTTTTTTAACTTTTTTTAAAAAAATGTTTATTTTTTAGTTGTAGGTGACAGAATATCTTTATTTTATTTTTATGTGGTGCTGAGGATCAAACCCAGTGCCTTATGCATGCTAGGTGAGCACGCTACCACTG
>PVHX01023527.1:0-25590 GCA_004024805.1 Geosciurus inauris
CCATTCCCCACTTTCTCAGCACTTCCTGTTGACACCTTCTTTTTAACATTTACTGTTAATAGTAGGAATACTTGTCATTCTCAACCAAGAGAAGTTAACAAATGGTACCAGATCTTCAGCTTAGCAAACAGAACCTGGGAATGATTCCAATGTGTCCTTTGTAAACTCATTTCTTTTTTCTCATAGTATTTAGAATATGTTGCACATTTGCTGGACTTGGTGGCCCACGCCTGTGATCCCAGTGACTCGGGAGGCTAAGGCAGGAGGATCACAAGTTTCAGGCCAGCCTCAGCTCAAAATAAAGAATAGAAGGGGTGGGGATGTGGCTCATAATTAAACACCCCTGGGTTCCATCCCCAGTACCAGAAAGGTAAAATAACCAGGGCACTGTAAAACGCAGTGTGGGGGCTTCTCAGCAGTTCACCCTAGAATTATGCCAGGATCAGCAGCTCCATGCCGTCCATGGCCCAGAGAAGAGAAAGCAGCAACTAGGCCTCTAGAGGACCAAAGTTCACAGCATCATCCACAGCCACCAAAGGCGGAGTCAGCCCAAGGGTCCACCGAGGAATGAATGAGCAAAAAGCCATGTATGTACACCAGAGAGTACCGCCCAGCCTCCCAAAGGAATGAGCGCCTGATGCCTGCAAAGATCTCACCGGATGAAAATAGCCCGGATGCCAAGGCCTCCTCCAACAACCCCACTTAACGTGAAAAAGCCGATAGAGACAGAAAGCAGCACAACGTGGCCAGGAGCTGGGCAGAGGGCCCCGGGTCAGTGCTTCATGTACAGAGTTCCTGTGTGGAACGATGGAAACGTTCTGGAAATGGACAGAGCTGGTGGTTGCCCAGCCCTTAGCCTCGTACACTGAGCTGTCCACTATCATAGAGCGTAAGATGGCTGGTTTTCTTTATGTTATTAAGGACACTTTTTAATTAAAAACACACACACATGTTTTTAATGTTCAAGGCATATATAGGGGGCCAGTGAACACGAGCCCACGTAGGCCACCAAGACCCAGAACCTGCCCATCAGCAGCACACACAGAGGTCTGTTCCCCACCAAGTCCCAGGACAGAAACATTGTATTGCTTTACTTTCTGCACCATCAGCTAAGAGGGACCAGCTACCACAAAAAACAACTCCAGAACAAGAAATTACCAACAGCCTTCATGAAAGGCAACTCACTAAGCAAAATGTAAGGATCCAAAGTTGAAGTAAGAGCAGTGTGTGTGTGTGGTGCTGGGGACTGAACCCAGGTCCTTGTGCATGCAAAGCAAGCACTCTACCAACTGAGCTGTATCCCCAACCCAATATATATTTTTTTCAATAGTGGTGATTTAACCCAGAGGTACTTAACTGCTGAGCTACATCCTCAGTCCTTTTTACTTTTTATTTTGAGACAGGGTCTCAGTAAGTTGTTAAGGCCCTCTCTAAGTTGCTGAGGCTGGCTGGCCTCAAACTTGTGATTCTCCTGCCTCAGCCTCCCAAGTCACTGGGGTTAACAGCCATGTGCCATAAAAACAAGAACAATTCCTAAAGTGGAAGACCACATTAGAGGAGCAAGAATGTGCCTTAACCACCTCATCTAATTGCCGTTTCTTTTATCTGCTCAGAAAAATGAATGTCAGTTCATAGAAAGAGAAAATTTAGAGGAAACTTCCCCAATTTACCTGAAAAATAAGTAAGTGGTCTCATATCTTTTGAAAAGCTAGGGAAGGAGAAACGCTCCCCCAGCCCCCAGGTGTTACTTCAGGAACTAGCTGGGTCCTTTTCCTCCTGGGACACTCAGCTCTGCTTCCGCTGGCTCTCAAGCTCCTGGAAGGGTTTTCTCCCATTTCCACCCCGGTGACTAAAATCACAGACCCTAGACATTATCCAAGCATCGGCACTAACCTCAGGTCTGTTGACCCCCAGGCACCCAAACCTACAAAGGGCTCCTTTTAAAAACCCCTGTGTCTGTCCCCAGTTGAGTCCGACAGACATGTCTATTGTCTTCTGCCTGCCACCGGGACAGCAGGGAGAGGATTCCTCCTGAACATGTTCAAGAGGCTTCTCCCATCTCCACCGCCAGGAGAAGCAACAGGCGCTGCGCTGCCCTGAGTTACAGCACCAGACTTCCCAGCTCGACTTCAACCTCCAGCAAGTGAGCATCACATGGACTCAATCTCAAAGCACGCAGCCCAACCCAGAGTCCCTGTGAGACGCGAATGTCCTCAGCAACTGCTCTGTCAAGACTCAACTGGTACAAGTTTAAAGTTTTGAACAATGAAACAGTGACATTCGACATGCTCTAACTAACATATATCATTCAATATGTGAGAGTGCAAATCAGGAATCCCAGAACCTTTGAATGATGGAATACCTTCCTACTTGAATGGCCTGCAGGACAGGCAGTGATGAGGTCAAGCAACCTGCACTTGAGCTTGCCCACCTCCAGGCAGCGGATCCCGGCCCCACCCACCATTCAGCATCTTCCCTTACTGGCGCCACCAGATTGTGGAGACTCTGCTGCATTTCAAGCCAGAACGCACCTGCGTACCCGCTGTCGTTTCAACCACCTCCCCAGTTCCAGACCACAGACAATAAATCCACCTCCTCCTCCATGGCAGCCCCTCCCACCCGTGACCACAGCCCAGCATCTACGGAGGAGGCAGCCCCATGAGCTGCACACGATCCTCGAGATTAAATGTATTTAAGGAACCTTTCCCAGTCTGATTTCCCAATACTTTAAAGCAGAGGAGTCTGAAATTATCTTTAACAGTATTTGCAGACTAACATCTTATCTGACTTGTTCTCAGGCCAAACCCAATGAAGAAATACCCCTGGGAAGACTCTCACTGAGACCTTGACCTCACCCAGTCCATCATTCCCACATCGCCACCTCCTTCCCTTAAAACGCAGTCCCTACACCCAGTGTTGATCCGTAAGTATCTGTGCAATGAAATGCTTCAAGAACCTCCCCAAAACAGGATGGAGGAGTGTGTCTCTCTGACATTTTCCCCCTCTGGCTCATTGGTGAAAGTTTGGCAAAGGTCCAAAGGAATATGCAAATGTTAATTTGCATAAAATTCACTTGTGTAAAAGATACACTGAAAAAACTTGTCAGCTTCTCTGAGGTCTTAGAACACTAGTGTCCTGTGAGATGTCCTATGGGTCCCTCACACGTACAACTTATGTGCAAATTATGTAGGGCAAAGGTTCTGAGAACACAGAGGTGGAAAGACCCAAGTCCTTGAGCAAGGAGTTGGGAACAGGGTCTGTTACTTCCAAATTCAGGACACATCAGCCTGGGGCTACAAAAGCTTTCTGGTTTATGCACTGGTAGCACCAACAGGAAATGGGATGCTTTCTTAGTCTTTCCAACAATGAGATGAGATTTTAGGTGACAGTTTTACTTGTCAAAAATAAAAAAAAATAAAATCACACATTATAATCTGGTCACACAAAAGAAATAAAGTGTCATCTCTGAGAACCCACAAAAACAAATTTTTGTATTTGACAGGCACAAGTAACTCACAAAGGGAAACGGTTTTCCTTCCAAGCAAAGAAGCTTGTCAGCAGCCAAGGGCAAAACTACATGTGATTTCTCTCCCATGAAAGGATGAGATCAAGGTTTCCCAACCAGGAATCCAGTGCTGTCTGGAGTGCCATGCGGAAAGAGAGGAGAGGAGCAGCTCACTCGCAAGAGGGCTCACACTCCTGAGATGGTGGCACCAACACTGCAGCACCACAGACAGGGATGTGACAGTCTTTCTCCTGCATCCTGTGACCGGGAGGGAGCTGGGGGAATGGACAGCAGGACTCAAATGTGCTGGCTCACCAACTGCACTTGCTGTTCTGACCAAAGCAGAGTCCTGGGCAGCTGGCCGTCCTCCCAGCCTGCTCCACCACTGTTATCGATCATGGCATCTTAGATGAAGCTAAATTAAAGATGGGCGATGCCAGATGAGGCAGCTGAGTAAAGAGACGTCCCAAGGCCCCAAGAAAATAGACCGGAACTTCGTATTCCAGAACTGGGCGATTTGTGTATCCCACAAAAAGATCACTCCCAGGGGCCAGGCACCTGATGCAAAAGTACCGGAAAGTACGGCAGGAAAGCCTTCCCTGGCTCCTCAGGAGCTCAGTACCTCACGGATGCTAGCTTGAGAATAAGAGAATCCCAGTGGCACTCTTGGTAGAACCTGAAATCTAATAAGTTCGCCTTGAAAATAGGCCTGGGCAGACATTCCCAGAATCTATGCATTCCCTAAGGGAACTCCCCCAACCATCCAAGCCACTGAATAAGGTAGCTTGCACTGAAGCAATCTACTGTGTGTGCCGCATGAAGGCACCTGTGCTTGCTCACCTCCCCTGGCTTTAAGGAGAGACAGGGAGGAAGGGATACAGAAGGCCCTGAGCAGTTGGGAGGCAATGCCAACAATTCAAACCAGAAACGAATTTCTTCAGGCTTCCTGAGCTTTTAGAAAACGATTCACAAAGCTGCTCTCAACTCCATACTCCCTGTACTTCCAACAGACTTTCATTTATTTATTTATTTGTTTATTTATTTATTTTTTGGAGAAAGGAGAGGCATTAACTTTTAGCACTTCCCTCAAAAGAGATGCTACTGAGAGGCATTAACAGGATTTGTGAAAAGAAAACGTGACTAGAGGGGCTGAGGGTCCAGTTCCTGGGGGGTGCTGGCCACAGGGGACCACAGGAAAAAGCAATTAATGTCAAAGCAACAGGTCTCTGGAACAACCGTGGTGAACAGGCTCTGTTCTAAGTAAAACACAGTAGTCTGAGGACACAGGTCTTCCATCCCCACCCTGATTCCCATCCTCCCCACCAGTGCAGCCGTCCAGGGCACAGGAGCCACAGGGGTACAGTTGCTGCTTGTGGTGCTGGGGGGTGGAACCAGGGCCTCAGGCCTGCAACTCGACCTCTGAGCTACACCTCACCATGCTCACCCAGTCTGGATCTACCATCATAGCCCAACCAGCTACAGCCAAAGAGATTTCTGTTTTGGGCTAAAGGCTGCAGAAAAAGGAACCCAGGTGGGAAGCCGTGGTGTGGCAGCTCTCAGAAAGAGTTGAAAAGACCAGTGGACCCAGCATGCTCTGTCTGGTGCAGGCCACCATCCTGAGTAGATCTCAAAGCTCTGGGTATGGTAGATTATCATCAGATCTCCAGCTTATTCTCTGGGTCTCCAAGTGGAGCTTACATAAACAACCAGCTCAGTATTTCTCAAACTTCAGTGAGCATCTCACTTACTCGAAAGGCTTACTAAATCAGACTGTGGGGCCCTAGCCCCAGGGTTTCTGATGCAGCGGGTCCAGATAGGACTCCATAAATCAGCATATTTAACAAGTTCCCAGGTGATGTGAGCAATACCCTTCTCAAGACATTTTGAGATCCACTGGTCTAAATAGAATATCTTAAAACAAGAAAAACCTCTTTTGTGTGAGTTATTACTTTTGTAATATGGAAACAGAAGTATCTAAATATTTCAAAAATATGTCTTTTTAAATAAATGTAGATATTTATATTTAGGTAAACCAAATTGTATAGCCGTATTGTGCAACTATAAATTTTCAGATGGGCATAACTTGAGAAGGTAGATTAAACAAGATACATATCTACGCTCTGACACTTCAGGACCACTGGTCTAAACCAATGATCTCCCTCAGGGTCAGTCTGCCACACAGAGGACATTGGGACATTTTTAACCATCCCAGATGCAGGAGGGCTGGATGACAGTGCAGGCATCCTGTGCAGAGCAGCCAGGGATGCCTCTAAATATCCCACAGTGCCCAGGGCAGCCTGCACAGCAAAGAGGTATTTGACCCACAATGTCAGCAGTACTGAGGCTGAGACACTCCAAGCTTGGATAGAAGGCGAGAGTCCAGGATGACCTGGAGATTAAGAACTCAGTGTGCCCAGGACCCTCCTGAGTGTAGAATCAAAGCTGCAGTAGCCAGTGGACTCAGATGATGCCCCTACTCTGCAAGGTGAGAACAACCATAGCCGAAGTCCAAGAGGATACAACTAGGGTGAGGCACCAGGAACAGGCACAGGGCCCCGGAAGGGCCAAAGCCCTGAGCAGATGAATGGACACCTCCGACTGACACTTGATCTGATTAACTCATGATGATTATTCTTACTAAGTACCTTGAAAGTGAGAGGCTTGAGCACATTTCTGATTACATTATGATGAATGAAAAGAAGCCACAGTGCAGTCGAGATATTTCCAACAATGTGTTTGGACTCTTCTTACAGAAAGAGTTCTCAAAAACAACATGCCTCTTCAAGAGCAGAACACAATGAAACACCCTGACCCATTTCAGGAGACAGCTTATACTGGCCTAAAATAGTTCTGTGTGGAGAACACATCACAACAAACACCCATGCGAGGCCAGGAAGAGATGCAAAAAGGAGGAATTTCTTTGAACACACTTATTCACATGAAATATATCCAAGTACCCTGTGACAATACAGATTTTTTTAAGGCATTTAACAAGATGTCTGCAATAGCCCTCTAGATCCACAACAAGAAGAGCTAAGATTTACTGACAACTTACTGTATGGCAGGTGCTGGTTTTTTATATGCAATCTCTCATTTAATTTGTAAAATAAATCTATTAATTAAGTTGTTATTACACCCATTTTACAAATGAGGAAAGTAAGGCACAGAGAGGTTAAACCGCAGTTTTGGCACTCAAACCCAGGCACACTGACCTAGGAACACAGAGAAAGCCACTAAAGGAAAGTGTATGAAGACATCGAAGAAAGAAGCCGCTGTTCCTGAACCTGAGGCTCCAATGCACCTCCCGCATTCCTCCCTGGGACATGAGGATGTAGAGGTCACTCTGCGGGCCAGAAACTGGCTCCTGTTCACAGAGAACATGCCAGGCAGACAGGGACTGGGCGTCAAGCACTTCTACACACAGTCGCTGTTCAGCTCCACAGGCAGCCTGCACGTGTCAGAGCCTGCGTCAGACGTAGAGACGATGCCACTGTCCCTAACCCTCTACAGCAAGAACACAGAAATGGGACAGTACTTAAGAAACTCCAAGTACAAGGTGCCAACAGCCTCGTCTTTTCTCCAGACACTCTGCTAACAAGCCAAGTGGACAGGAGAGACTGTACCCTCTTCCCAGATCCAGGGCTTGTCCAGCAAGAGCGGCTGGCACGTGCTCGGAGGCTCCAGGGTGGAGCACTGCCCAGCCAGTGAGACCCTGTGTCCAGTGACCAGCACAGCAGAGAGAGAGAGATTGAAATGCTGAACAAGGAGACCCAACAGGTCCCACCAGAGACCACTTCTGAGCAGGTTAAGAGCTATTTAAACTCCAAAAATATTTTGTGAGAGAGGAAACGATTGCAAAGGAACCAGCTCCCAACTCCTTCACAAGGACTCTGCAGGAGATGAAAGCTCCCACAAGGAGCAGGGCGCCTAAGAGAAATGGAAACCCAGGGCCACGTAGGCCAAGCATGGACACAGTTGCTCTCTCGAGTGAGTCTTGATTATCATCAGAACAAGCCGTGCCTGGAACTCCATGAACAAAGCTGTACACAGTGTTTCCTACACTGCACGGAGATTTGACAAAGGAGCTGGAAGCTCTAAATGCCAAACTGAAGCAAGACTTTGCACAAAAACTCAGCACAGCTGCCTCTCTCAAGGTCACACGCATGGTGTATGACAAAATTTTTCTTTCATAGCTTGTGACAACTGATTTAGAACACATGGATTCAGGGGGAAAAAAAAAAGTTCACTAATCACACCTTACCCAACCAGCCAAACTTCTTTTAGCCACTCTTTAGCATAGATTCAACAAGAATGCCACAGAACCAGAGAGCAGACAGCCCATCTTAAAAGAACTCTACAAGATTCCAAAATTTCATTCACTTCCCCCAATGTGGCCCTCCTGTTTTTCCTTATCTGTTCTTGGGTCCCTAAGGGTAAAAATGGAAAGTGTGCTTTCTGAGGGCGTCCCTGTGGAAAGCCATCACACCTGCCCATCTTGGAAGGAAACAGCCCCAGGCAGGGCCACACAGTGCACTTTGGAAGAGTAGAAAAGACAGGCCAGACCCTTGGGGTGCAGGCAGGAAGGAAGGGCTCAGGAGGAGCCTGGGTAGTGAAGAAGGGGCCACAGGCCCCTGTGGCCTGGACACCCTCCACCGAGGGCAAGGAGATGGAGAAAAGTCAGGAAGTAGGGAGGGCAGGAGAGACCAGAAGCAAGGTGGCTCTGCAGCTTCTGGAGCAGAGGGGAGGACCCCAGAATCATGAGATCTGTTGTTAGCCGCCTGGTGAAGCCAGCTGCCCTGGGAACTGTCTGGGCAGAGAAGCAATGGCTCCTTTCATCTTGATGTCTAAGACGCCAGGCTGGCTCTACCTGCGCGTTAGCTTATGGTCCTTGTTAAGTACGCTTCCTCTAAAGAAAGTGCCATGTGCCCTTATCACTTGCAAATCCGCTCGCACACTCATCAGGGCTCTCACAGCTCCACCCAAGAGCAAGGTCCACCTCACTAGTGCACACGCCCACACCTCGCCAGGGGTCAGCCAGGAAACAGCCACTTCTGCTCAGGACACTGGAGACTCGGTGGCTCTGGAACCACACTGGCGATCAGCAGTGAACACAGGAGTCCTCTGACCTGAGAGCGTGTCATAGACGACACTCTCCACACAGGCAGACCACAGAGGCCAGAAATCGCACGGAGAAGATTTGCCTCCAGAGCTGGGTCCAAGGAGCCGTGGCTGAGCGATGCCAGAACTGGCACACAGGGAACAAGCCTTCTGCTGGGCACCCGGCGAGAGGTGAAGGAACCAGAGCCACTGAGACCTCCTGCGGAACCCTCGGGGAAAGCGCAGCCCCGCAGAGCTGTCCCCACTCCACCAGGAATTTATCCAAGAGAAACAAGCACTGTGCCGTGCGGGCTCCTGAGGCCACACACTGGAAACACCAAACCATAGGAACAGGAACGAGGCAGGTGAGATTCCAGCAGGCCTGGGCGGGGCACCCGGACCATGTGGACTTTCAGACCACGCACATGCAAATGAGTGTCATAAAGCTGAGCCCTGAAATTAAACTCTAAAAGCAGACCACAAAACAGTATTCACGATTCCATCTTGTAAAACGTGGTGTATGCAAAAACTACATTAAAAGCATTTATGAATGTGTCAACCTCACTATTATATGTAACTATCATGCACTAAAATTTTCTTAAAGACAAAAAATAGAGTTGATATACCCCAGGACACAGGCATCTGCTTCCTTAGCAGGGAATATACACATTTGTCTCAGCCTGGCCACAGGCAGATCCTAAGAGTCCAGCCTTGTACATGCCAGCTTCCTACTTCTGAGAGGACTTCCTGTACACCTGCCACTATCTAAGAAACCAAGGCACCTGCTGGCCAAGGTTCATCAAGACCCAATGTGGGGGGTGGGGAGCAGCTCAGTGGTAGGGTGCTTGCAGAGGCCTTGATTCCATCCCTAGCAATACACACACACAAGGGGATGTTTTCAAAAAGGAGGCTTCGCCCAAAAAACATCTAAGGAAAGGCACTCAACAGATCAAACTGAACAGTTTTCCTTACTGCTGATCCTCTCCCTCCAATAATTCACCTTTCTCCTTTTTATCCTGCTTTTCTTAAAGAGTTGGGGAAAGTGATTTAGAGAGATAGGGAGAGGAGAAATATAGGGCACAATAACATAAATATTTAGACAATATGCCCCTATGTACCAACCCAAATTCTTGCATTCTGTTAACAGACATAAAGCATTTTAGAAATAGAAGGATGATTAGGGGAAATTTTATTTATTTATTCATTATTATTATTATTATTATTATTTATCTTTCATCAAATTTTAGTTGCAAGCCAGCACAATAGTGCTGGCCTGTAATCCCAGCTTCTCGATAAGCTAAGGCAGAAGGATGGCTTGAGCCCAGGAGTTCCAGTCCACCCTGGGCAAGAAAGGCAGAACCCAGGCTCAAAAAGAAAAAACAAAGAAAGAAAGGATGAAGGAAGAAAAGAAAGTTGCAATTTTGTATCTATAATAGATAGTAACAGTATTTCTAATGAAACAAAAAACTGTTACAGTAATCTTTAATAAAGGTCTTTCTGTTTAGTTTCTCTGTAACTATTGTATAATCATGAAAAAAAAGTTCTCCCAATCCATCCCATATTTTGGTTAGCTTTCCTGGCTACAGGTTTCCACAATGCCCCTTTAATACCACTCCTCACTCTCCCGGCTCCCCAGGTTGCACCTAAATGCGCTGCTCCCAGGGTGGCCAAGTCCCAGAGGCTGGAAAAACAGTATCTTTGAAGAACAATGAAAAGTTACACCAAGCTAGGCGCTTCCTCGCCCAGGGTCACCTGACCAAGGAAGAAACTGGGGCAGCTGCAGACCAGGAGCCGCAGGAGTGCAGACCAGCAGCTCTGGTGACAAGGAGTGCGCCAGGTCCCCCACCCAGAGATTAGGGATACAGGTGGGAATGGCTCCTCCGAGTTCCGGCAAATTCTGAAGCACTCCAACACGCACCCTCTGACTTAGTTTCCCAGAACATTTGCCGGAATTCTTGGCAACGTCTGTTCTCCGACGCCCACTCCAGAAGATCATTTCAATGTCATGGCTGTTTTCTAAAGCTCAGATTTCTAGAGTCATGTAACTTCACCCAGGTGCTCTGAAAATCACCTATGCACTGAACTGTAAGTGATCCTTAAAAGCCGAGACTCCGGTGGTATCACAACAGGAACTGTTCAAATTACCCGGGTGAAGTACGGGTGGAGAGCCTCGGGGAGGGAGGTACACAGCCAGGCCTAGGACGATGACACCCAGCCTCGATCGTCAGAAGCCACGGCAGTCTGCAAACAATGCATGTGAACTTCATTCTTACATCGACTTGTACTACCAAAATAAAACACCAACACACTCAAATGTGTGAAGCTAAATTTAACACATCAGAGATCCACAAGGAGGAAGTTCAGCTACCAGGACAGCCCACGTTCAGCAGAGCTTGGAGTGAGATTCCTCCTGCCATCACTACTTACTGCGGAAATATCCGGAGGTGGCACAACTGGCTATTTCAAAACCAGTGAGATCTGCACTGCCTAGGGGACAAGCAGGGACCCTCCCCACACCATGCCGCCAACCCAGAACCCACACTCCCCACCCCGCTCCGGCCCCTCCTCTCTTTTTCTCAGTACTGGAGCATCACACATACTGGGCAGACACTCCACCACCGAGCTACATACAACCCAGCCCCTTTTCTAGATGTTTCTAATTTGTTCATCAAAATAGCCTCATTGAAATCACTTACTGAGTTTATTTGGGATAAAATATAAACTCACAAAACATACTTACACTTCTAAAATATCATTATTTTAGGGGCTGGGGCTGTAGCTCAATGGTAGAGCACTTGCCTAGCATGCGTGAGGCACTGGGTTCGATCCTCAGCACCACATATAAATAAATGAATAAAATAAAGGTCCATTGACAACTAAAATATAAAAAATAAATAAATAAATAAAACATCATTGTTTTATATGGGTCCCACTGAAATATCTGTATTTTTTAAAAATATTACTAGATTTAAAAAGAAAAAGAAAAGAAAAAGAAGTCTAGAAACCAATGGCCAAGGCTGACGTTGCTGCAGGACACGAGCTCCAGAGGGGTGACTTATCTGAGAGTGACAGCAGCTCCGGTCCTGTTGCTGCACCAAGTCAGGGTTAGGGACCAGGGGCCAGGGAGCACTGCAGGGTCTGCTTAAGCACCAGGAGTGTGGAACAGGGTACAGAGCAGGTCTCCATCTTAGAGGGCCCTGAGGCTCAAAGCCACTTGTGGCTGGTTATGTGGCCCCAGTGTTGACCCAACCTCTGAGAGGCATTCCTCTGTAAAACCTGTACAAACATAAACAGGTATAAGTGAAGTTTACCTTTTGAATTAATGAAAGACAGCACTTCAAACAAAATACTTTAAGGATTCGTGTCACAGGAAAAAGCACCCTGGGGCTGAGAACAGAGCTCAGTGGTCTAGCGCTTGCCTGGCATGCTTGAAGCCCTGGGTTTGACCCCCAGCATCACAAAAAATTTTTTAAAAATTTAATTAAAAATGGACTTTCAATATTTTAAAAATCATACTTACTCCTATCAAGCCTAATTAAATGCTCAAAAGGTATAAGTAAATAGTCAAACAAAATAAAATATGTTAAAGAGACTCCAGGTTGACTTTCCAAAACAAAATAAATGGACAGTGGTGAAGAGTTTTAAAGAGAAGGGTTTGATTCGCAGGCCAGTTTCCCTGTCTTCAGTCAAACAAGAAAGGAGGTCTTGTCTCTGACCCGTCTGATGAGGCTGTGGAAGAATGAGGGCTTGGCCACAATGCTCCAACCCAGATTCCAAAATCAAACAAAAAACACCAAGTTGAGAGCCAGAGCGACCTTCCACAGTTTTCTGAGCCACTGTTCTGGAGAGAAAGGGGGGCCTCCCTCCTCCCCAAAGCAGTGGGCAGAAGTGCCCAATGGGCAGCAGTGCCCAGGAAGTGGCCGCCAGGGCCCCCCCCCCAACAGTATTCAGGGCTTTTCTTTCAACCCTGAGTCCTAAAAAAAAAGTCCACAGAATACCATATGCTGCCAAGGCTGTAGAGAGACCAACTGCTCAGACACTGCTGGTGGGACTGCCCAACCAGTGGTTCAGACACTCCTGGACAGTTTGCCAGCTTCTGATGAAACATGTAATTCCCCTACAGACCCACAGTTGCACGCCTGGGCATTCGGCACAGAGAAACAGAGACATATGTTCACACACAAATCTGTACACAAATGTTTACACCAGCTCTGTTCCTAATAGCCAAAGCTGGAAACAACCCAGATGTCCATCCGTGGCATATGAATCAACAGTGTGGCACATCCAGACCAGGGCACAATCCTCAGGAAAAAGGGAACAGACCCACAGCGGCTTGGAATGCTGCCAGGGTATGCACTATATGGTCACATTTATGGAACATCCTCAAAACAACAAAATTGTAGAAATGGAGAACAGACTAGTGGCCACCTGGGGTCTGGAAGTGGGGACAGGGTGACTACAAAAGGGCAACAAAGGGGATCCTTGAGGCAATGAAGAGTCCCACATTTTACAGCATCACTCAGTCAATATCCTGGTGGGAGCAAGCACTGTGCTATAATTTTGCAGGATACAGGAACCTCTCTGTATTGTCATAACTGCATATAAATCTACAATTACCTGTTTGAAGTAAAAGTAAATTAAAACACATGTTTAAAAAGTCCAAGAACTGGTTGAGTATAGGGGCATGAACTTGCCATTCCAGCTACTCCAGAGGCTGAGGTAGTAGGATCACTGGAGCCCGGGAGATGGAGGCCAGCCTGGGCAACATGATCCCCTGTCTCATAAACATAAATAAAACATAAAAATGTTTAAAAAGTCAAAGTGCAGCAAAAATGGAAAGATTCCATTAGCAATTGAGAGAAGGGACCAAGAGACCAAGAAACACAGGATCATCTACAAATATCGAAAAACGACAAAGAGCCAGGCACAGTGGTGCACACCCATCATCCCAGCCATTCAGGAGGCTGAGGCAGGAGGATCACAGGTTCCAGGTCAGCCTGGGCAATTCAGCAAGACCATGTCTCAAAATAAAAATAAAAAGAGCTGGGGATGTAGTTCAGGGATTGAGTGCCCTTGGGTTGAATCCCCAACACCACCAAAAAATGAAAGACAACGGAGAAAGGAGTCACAGCAACAGATGGCATGTCATACCAGTGTGGTCACAGTGCCCTGGCTCCCCACCAAGCTAAAGAAGGCTTCCCCAGGAGAACACCAGGAGTGGGACCTGTCTGGCCCAGCCCGTCATTCCTTCAGACCCTCTCACGGGGCACTGGCTCCAGCTTGTTCCACCTGTTTTGCATCTTTGTTATTAGTTCTGTGCCAAGTAAGTATGAAAAGACAGCCTCCTTGATCTTAAAAAATTTACAATGCACAGGAGCATATTAATGTCTCTGAAAAGCCATGCAGTAAAGAAACTGATCTATCGTTAACACCCTGACTGCCAAATTTATCTGAGTATAGAATGTTCTTCTCCCAAGACACTCTGGCATTTCTGATTCATTTGACCAACGCACATTTGAGAATCCAGGGAAGTCTAGGGCCCTCTGTCCTGCTAACAAGGTGTCTCAAACTATGCATGAGCCCTGTGGTCTCATGGTGAGCTGATCTCAGGCACTCGACAGAAGCAGCAAATCTTTTTTTTTTTTTTTTTTTTTTTAATATTTTTTTTAGCTGTAGATGGACATAATGTCTTTATTTTATTGCTTTGTATGTGGTGCTGAGGATCGAACCCAGGGCCTCACGCATGCGAGGCAAGCGCTCTACCGCTGAGCTACAATCCCAGCCCAGAAGCAGCAAATCTTATGCTTCAAAAGGACTCACATTTTCTGTCCTGGCTCCTTGTGCAACCTCACTTGCTAGCCGTTTGCTAACCAGTATTTAAATACATCCCACTTGATTTTCAAAGCAAGGTATACATAGACACTGCTACATGCCTGTCTCATTAGGGAAGGAATCGATTAACGTTGTTTTAAAGTCACTGAGTGGCAGTGAGACTCCAAAATCTGAGCCCTTAACTACTCCCCACTGCACCCCTAGGAGGGTAAAGTTCACATGGAGGCCATCAGAAACAGAGGCAAGCAGAGACCTGTTTAACAAGGCCCAGCCTCCACCTGAGAAGCAACTACAAGGCAAGGGCCAGGCTTCATCCTGACCATTCCCAGCCTTTGCCTGGCCGCGCACCACACAGCGCTCTTCTGGCTTCAAGCTGTTGCACGGATACAAGTCTGCTTCCCCTCTGCATGTTAGGAATCCCACCAAGTCAGAGGCTATGCCCACCTTGCCCACCCCAGGTGCCAGCACAAAGCAGGGGCTCAATAAACATGGAACAAACTAACGTAAAAATCAATCCCATCAAACAAGGACACAGAGTTCTAATCTTTCCTCAAAAAATCCAAATCTCCTCTACCAATGTTTGAAGTTGGCAAGAATGAACAAGGCAAAGGATGTCATCTTGCTTATTTTGAGCTCAATGGCAAAGATCTGCATTCAAATCTCAACCCTGATGTTAACCAGCTGGGGCTGGGAGTGCAGCTCAGTGGCAGAGCACTTGCCCAGCAGGCAAAACACCCTGGGTTCCATCCCCAGTACCTGCCCGCCCCCCAAAAAAATCAAAAACACGAAGCACCTAGGTAAGCACCTAAGTAAGCAGCTGCTTACTTCAGTCTATCCAAATCTCTATTTCTGCATCCATAAAACAAAGGTGTCAAAAGTGCCTTCCCCATGGAGCCACCGTGTGCATTGAACAGGCTCCTGCTCGGCCTGGCACTGGGCAGCTACCAGGTCCTGGGACCAGGGAAGCGAGGAGGACATAAACACAGAAGGTGCACTGGGAACAGCAGAAAAGGAGCCCGGGGTGCGCAGGGAAAGGATCAGAAGGGAAGTGCATGCTCGAGAACCCAGAGGAGAATGGAGACTGACCGTCTCCAATTCCAAACCTCCAGGATCCATGAGGCTAAGGCTACTTAGCGCCACATTCAAGCCTGAGGCACCTCAGAGAAAGCTGGACCTGGGGGCTCTGTTCATAGTCCCTGCCCAAGCAGGTTGACAAGAGCCTAACAAGTCCCTAGATTCCAGACTTGGGGAGATCAGTGATTCAATCCAAATATATTTATGATTTGGTTACAATTTTAATGAACTCAAAAATAATCTTTTTTTTTTTTTTGGTACCGGGGATTGAACTCAGGGGCACGCGACCACTGAACCACATCCCCAGCCCTATTTTGTGTTTTATGTAGAGACAGGGTCTCACTGAGTTGCTTAGTGCCTCGTTGCTTAGGTTGGCTTTGAACTCGCGATTCTCCTGTCTCAGCCTCCCTAAGTGCTGGGATTACAGGCTTAAGCCACTACACCCAGCTAAAAAATAATCTTTACAGTAAATACTAATCATAACTCTTATTTTTTATTTTTTGATTCTGAGGATTGAACCCAGGGAGGCTTAACCACTGACCACATCCCCAGTCCTTTTTTAATTTTTATTTCAAAACAGGGTCTCTCTGAATTGCTTAGGGCCTTGCTAAATTGCCTATGCTGACCTTAAACTTGTGATCCTCCTTCCTTAGCCTCCCAAGTCTCTAAGATTACAGGTGTGCACCAACACACCCAAGTCATAACTACCTTTAAATGGTGTTAATTATATTGGACACAAATCTGTCTCTGAAATTTTATCATTGTAAATTTTAGTTCTGGCATGGGTTTGTTCTTAGTATAATGAATACTATTCATACCACATAATACCAAATGCCATTTTATTTTAATTTATTTATTTGTTATAATGCCAGGGATCAAACTCAAGTCCTCAAACCTGCTAGGCAAGCACTCTACCACTGAGCTACATCCCCAGCTTTGAAGCACCATTTTTCAGACTGCTATAGCAAACACTATTTGATATCTGAGCTGTACAGAGGCAGGTTTATCCTGTAGTTACTACTTCAATAAAAATTTCCTTTAAGGTTAGGGTATAGCCCAGTGGCAGAGCATTCGCCTAGCACGCACAAGGCCACAAGTTCCATGCCTAGCAACTCCTCCAAAATTTGTTTTCCACATAAAACAAGAAATAAAAACAGTATTTCTTCTCTCTATACTACCACCTTCAAAACATAACACAATTGAAAAGCCTTAAGGAAAACATAATTTAAGAAAATTTACTCTTCATGAAAGCTTAATAAAACAAAGCAACAGCACCAATCATTTCTGCTTTTGATAACCTCAATCAGTGTGTATGAGTGTGTCGTGTTGCAGGGCCAAACCCCCCCAAGTCCTCCCACTCAGGTGTCTCTGCTGCCTTCACCGTTATGCATGGACAGGAGAGAAACAGAAGCCACCTGTCAACACCATGCTCACACCTTCAGAGATGACAGTGGCAAGGCTGGGGTGCAGCTCAGCTGCACAGCATGTGCCCAGCAAGCACAAGCCCCGGTTCCATCCCAGCCCACAGAACAAACAAAAGTCACACATACTGGAGTTAGAGATGGCATAAGACTCTCAAGACAAACATCATCCAAAAGGAACTTCAAATTCTGCAGCAACTTCAACTGAAGAAATGGAATATTAAAAATATTCTCAATAGCATAGGCTTGGGATTTGTTCTAGAGTACTCCTCTAGAAACGGGAAATACATGAAATAATATTGGCAAAACACTGAAAATCACTGAAGCCGGGTGATGAGTACAGATAGTTCAGGACAATACTAGTCTCTATTCTTGCAAGTTTGAAAATTTCTGATAAAAAATTAGAATATTCTCTCCATTCAAGAGCGAGTTTAGGTTTGCCACAATCTCAACCCAGAAGCCACTGAAATATCATAAAAGCCTTCTCTTCTCTCCAAAGGTGCAAATCGTCACTGATAATCCCCTCAGCACTTGTGGGGGGTCCACCCTCAGCCCCCCAGCAACTCGTCTCACAAACTGGAGAGAACCCCAAGCCCAGGGGTAGTGCAAGCAGATATTCCTGCCAGCAGGCACTTCCTCTGAAACAACAAAACCCAGGTAAGATGGCAAATGCTTTGTTCAAATTCTTAGGTCCTCACTCCTTAGATGGACTTGGATTAACATTTGAGAAATTTCAATTAAACAAATGTGAGATGGATTTTTTAAACTCCTCCATGAGACCTTGTAAATAAAGTCATATAATCAACACAGCAAAGATAATGCATCAGCTCTATTTATCATCAAACTTCAAATAATATAAAAACAGGCCCTTGTTTATCTGACCACAGGTGCCTGTCACAACTTTGAGAAATACAATTACTAAACTTCAAGCTCTAAAATTTAAATGACTTTACCTTTAGAAACAGAGACCCTGTTTCTAAATAAAAAATAAAGATATGGGGGTGTGGTTCAGTGGTTGAGCATCCCCAGATTCAATCACTGGTACACCCTCCACCACCCCCAAAAAAAGAGAGAGAGAAAGCAAATCACCAGAACTTTTAAACAAAATACTAGAACTAATGCTGTGTTGAAAATAACACAATCAAAACAACAGTAGGAACAGAAAATTTTACTTCCAAACATTCTAATAAACACAAATGGCAACACTTACCAGCACTTTGTTTTCAACTTTGTCTCCCTTAACCTCCAACTTTACTTTCTTCTTCACTGCAATTTTTATCTTTCTGCCAATAACATCCTTTATGCTTTCTGAAAGTAGAGAATAGTTTCATTATACTCTTTCATTAATAAGAAAAAAAGCATTAGGGAGGAGATGGTACTTGGGGGAGTATATCTGATTGTTTTTATTGTTGTCTTTTGTTTGTTTATGTTAACAAGCTTGATAGTTTCCATCATCAAGAATTTAATCAGCAACTACTTTGTCCCTTGTACTGAATGCGCAGTTGCTGTAGCAAATATAAAAACATAGGACGCAATACCAACCCATGCAAGGTATGACATAAATTGCTGGGAAAACAGGGGAAAGAGATGAGTATTGCAGGGCGTCTGATGGGGCACTACACTGCAAGCAGACCATAAGCAAAGCAGGAATCCGTCAATCCCCTCAGCCTCCGGGCTCAGCACAGCATCACAGGAAGAGTTGGGTGACTTGCCGTGAAGGTTAGAGAACACGGTGGAGAACCAGGACCAGCCCAAATGATTTTGCCAGCGAAGGGCACTCCTTGCCCTCAGTCCTTCCCAGATCCTCAGCACAACACCCCAAGGGTGCTCAAAGGCAATGCAAAGGGACGAACCAGGAGAGGACAGACGGGGGGGGGGGGGGGGGGGGGGACGACACACGCACACACACACTGCTGCGTGCACCCACCCTGAACACGGCTCGAGTCAAACTCACAACCTCCTGCTCAGGCTCCTCGTGGAGCCCACACACCTTGGACGCCTTTCTCTTGGGCAGTGATGGCCATTTCTGCATGAACCCAAACCTCGGCGTGCCATTCAAGGTCTTTCACAAGTTCCAAGTCGGTACCGACCTAAAGGTCTCATCATCCCTAACATCTCCGTCTTTCATACCCCCAGGACTTTGTAGATATCATTCTCTGTTCTGGGATGTCCTTGTCCTATCCGCCTCATGATTATATTCTAATTATCCTTCAAAATGTAGCTTGCACCTCTAGGTTCCCATAGTTCTGTACTCTGGATTACCATCATTTTGACTAATTCACATATTCAAACACTTCACGTCCATAGGTATCTCCTGTGTGCCAGAGAGATGGCCCCTGTGTCTCTGTGTACAGTCCAGTGGAGGCACAGGGGATGCCATGGAATGAATGCACACAGGGCACTGCACGTGAGAGTCTCAGGAGGCGGGGACCACCGGTGTCCACAGTGGAGTGAGATGTGGGAAGACAACAGCAGAACTTTTACTTCTGGTTGCACGGTGTGCTTCAGTTAGTGTTTTAGATTATGCACACTAAATAAAGCATGTGGTGTAGTTTAACAATTAACTTTAAGTTTATTAAAGGGTGATCCAAACGGACTTGTCAGGAATCCATCATCACAACTGAGTGCCGCTGAGTTAATAAGAGTGCAGAAAGAGAGAAGGGCACTGTCCGCATGCGGTGGCCACACAGAGAGGACGTCCTGTCCAAGGAAGCAGCTAGGTGGCAAGTCGAGGGAGGGCACATGTTGGGGAGCTCCAGGCACCAGAGCTGTCTGTGCAGCTCCTATCTCACCAGTACTGGCTAATCCTTCCTCCCCTGAGACGCACCGTGGGGGCGGGCATCTGAGACTGACTTTAGAATATGGGAAGAAACTGGGAAGGCACAAGCCAGAAGCTCAGGCCCAGCTATCTGGGAGTGTTGATGTGGGTCACATACACTCTACTTACTCTTCTTTGCACTTGAATGTTTTCTACAAAAAACCGTTATTAACTTCATAATTAGAAAGATAAACATTATTTAGATACCTTGAGGGATTAGCTTAAGAGACTCTGCTAAGGCCTTCCCTTGGCCACCATTTTGAACTGATCAGAGCAGAACTCTTGCCAGTACCTGAATAAGAAGGGACAGCCATCTCTCCATCTAGTCTCCCAACTAGACCACTTAAAGACCTAGAAAAGTCACATTGGGTCTATCACAAAAGCAAGTCGCTTGGTTGAGAGATACATAAGGTAGGTAATACTTGAAACACAAAAATTCCATTTCAAGATAAGGGTCAAATTCAACTTTCACAATATGCCAGAGTTATTTGAGAACAATCTATACAAGCCAGATACCTTATGTCTACTCCACGCTCCACTCTTTCTCAAATCTAATCACCAAAACTTCTCGCTCCAGACTCCAGGAAACTGAAACTCTACCACTCTTTTGGAGGCACCTTCGGAGCCCCAGGGGTTAGCTTCCTCTTCCGGTGGGGTGTTGGAAAGGTCTGAGCCTCCCAGAACCTGATGGGTCACTCAAAGACTGGGTCCCAAAACAATGGGTCCAACAAAGACTGATGTTGTATCTCAGGAACAGACGCTACTAACTGAGGAAAGAGAGGCCAGGAATGGGATGGGGTATGTGCTGGAACATTCTCCATTCGGGTCTGGTTTGTTTGGGTTCTTTTTCTTCTTAATTCAGCCAAAGCAGGAACTTCCATACAAAACTAGCCACAGCTTCCTCATGTCAAGTTTCACCTGCGGAGCGGGCAGTTACGGCGGGAGGGCCAGGCGTGTTCCTCTGAAGTCCTCTGAGGGCTACAGCAGCCAGGGAGGGGCAGATTCCACATGGAGATGAAGGGGCACTTGGAACTTCCGCTTGTTGTCAGCACGGATTAAACATCATCCTTGCGAGCCATAGGTGTCGAGTGCGCCAAGGACCGTACAGTGAGGAATATAGGTCACTAGGGCGCAGAACACACCTGCACACCCAGACGGCGCACCTTGCTAGACACGCCACGCCACGCACTCGCTCAAACGCTGGCTTTCACAACACGCCCCCAGCCTATTTTAGGTCTGCCGTGTCAACCCTCCAGATAAGTTAAACCCCAAGACTTAAAATTGACGCCCCACCCCCCCCCAAAAGGAGAGAAACCTTCAGGGCCTCAAACAATGGGTCACCTTGCACCGGGTACCACACACTGGTTCCCTAAGAGATGGGGGGATCGGTAGGTTAATCATTAAGATAAGGTTTTTATTATTAACCCTCAGTTTCTTAGCCCGAGTTTGCGTCAGCCTGTAACCCTTTCGCTCCCAGCTCGCTCCGCCAAGCCACGCCTTGCCGGGCCCAGTCATTACAGCGGAGCAGCGCCTCCACCCCGGGTCTGTCGGCTGGGGGCACATCCTGCGGGGCATTTTCCGGAGGGTGCCCCAGGGGCCTGGACGACCTACTGTGCTTTCGCCGGCTGTCCTTCGGCTAGGCTTTCCCGGACTTTCCAGAGTTTGGGCAGCGTAAAGGGTCCCCTTCGCTTTCAGAGCTCCCAAGCCCGAGGCAGCCGGCCGCCTTCCCTGGTGAAGCTGCGCCCCCCGAGGGAGCAGGACAAGGTGCCGGGGCGCCCAGCCCACCAGCTGGACCCCTCCCGGGCTCCCGACTCCGGCTCGGGTCTCGGATCTCCGAGCAATCAGATGGCAGCAAACTTCCCGGCGCCCCCCAGCGACCCTGCCCACCACCGCTCAGACCTAAGGAGCACAGGGACTTGGGGAGACCTGCAGGAGGCAGAGGCGGGAAGGAGAGGGAGGCGGACGCAGAGGAAGATGGCCAACGGCCACCGCGCGACCTTACCTATCAACTCCCTGGGGACGTCGGAGGTCTCCTCGGTCATGGTAGCCCTCTAGGTGCGGGGGGATTGCAGGTCCGACTCGGATCACGGCCCCCGCCCTTCCCCAGCCCCGGAATGTTTTTGAGAGGCAGATGCAGCTTGCAAACGAGTGCGGGCAAGAAAGGGAGGCGGAAATACAATTTTGCCGCGTCCCCCACCCCTACAAAAAAAAAAAAAAAACAGTTGCCAAGACGAGGTGGGCTGCGGCGGCGCTGCTACATGACGCTTCCTCGCAGCTCTGGGCTGCGGACGCCGAGCGGACGGGACCCCGGGCGCGGGCGCCGGCTGCGGCTCCTCCCGGCGGGCGGGCTCCTCCGCGCGGCCCCAGCTGGCGCCAGCTCCAGCGCAGCCCGGGCGCCGCACCTACGGCCCTAGGTGCCGGCGGAAGGCGTGGGAGAGGGCGGGGACAGCGGCGCGGGGAGGCGGCTGGTGGCCCTCCCGAGGCTCCGCGGGGCGGGCGCCGCGCCGGCCCGCCTCTCCTCCTCCTCCAGCTCCTGCGGCGCCTCCTCCTCCCGCGATTCCTCCTCCTTCTGTTCCTGCGGTCCCTCCTCCCGGTGCTGCGCTCACTCCTCACCTCGCGAGAGCCGGCCTCCGCACCGGTCCCGGCCACCCCTGGCCTGCGCACTGGTCCCCACGCGGGGCGCACCCGGGAGGCCTGCGCCGGCCGCGGCGGCGGGCACGCGCCCCTGCACGGCCGGCTCGGAGCCGCAAAGCCCCGCGCCTGCGGGGGAAGAGGGAGTGCGAGCGAGCCCGGGAGCCATCTGCTGGCTGTCGGAGAGGCGAGCCGGAGGCCGCGGCTGCCAGGCCCCGGTCCCCAGCCCCGGCGGGCGGAGGGCCCCGGAGGACGCAGGTTCTGCAGACCTGCCTGCACGGGAGCTGGCTCTTTCTGGGACCCTTTCATGCATTTTGTTTTTCGGCTCTCCCTGAGACACCTTGGATTTCGTCCGCGTTATTAATTTCCCATTTCTGGTGAGCAAGAGCTAGACGGAATCGGTAAACACTACGCGGATGGCGAGAAGGCACGTGTGTGTGCTCGGCGGGTTCTCGGCGGCCGCCGTCTGCAAACTCAGACACTGGAATAGTGGAGGCGCCTAGGAGATGCCTTTCACTCGCGGCGGAGCCTCTGTCACCCCCAGGGCTCACTCGGCAAGCAGAACATCATTCACAAAAGCCTGAAAAAAATCCGCTGCTAAATTTGATGCTACCTGGCCCAACCCCCTCCGACTTCTCTGAGCTCCTCCCCCAGAACCGAGACGGCAGGACCCAGAATACTTGAGTGTGCTTTATCGCCCAGCGGCTGGGATGTCCCTGAATGTCCAATCAGGTTTCGTTTTTGAAGGACAGAATGAAGGGGAGGGAGGAAAGGAAAGGGAATCCCACGCATGGGAGCCTGGTTCAGCACGCTGCTGTCGCCTTGCCGCGGCCTCTGGCCCATTTACCAATCCGGCCCCTTCCTACCCTGCTGACTGCCCGCCCACCCTGCTTCAGCAGACGACTCCCTCTCCCCCAGACCCAGGCTATTTGCTCCCTTCCTTCCTCTTAAGGTTATCTGATTCGTGTCTGCGTTCCTTCTTTGTGAAAATTTTCCAGGGGTTTTCCGATCACTGTGACCCCTAAATCAGTAGAATGTATCACCTGAAACGCTCGTTCGTAAACCCAAACACCTGGTACCTTGTTTCATCGCTTGTGTGTTTGCCTAGCTTTACTATTTAATTCTTGAAATTGTTCCCTGAATTTGGGTTTTTCTTCTCAATTTTACAGGAGATGATCTGAAGGCAGAAATGGGGTGGAGGTGGGGCAGGGTGTGTAGAAGAACCCGGGCCCTTGCACACTCCAGGCAAGCGCTCACCACTGAGCTACACCCACTGCCTCAACGGCCTTATAAAAAATTAGTGTTCAGTAAACATTCATTAACTTATTTTGAACTTTGGACCTCAAGCCTCAACCATTTTTTTCAAAACAGTAATTTCTTTAAGTTACAGATTTCCTTAATGCATTAAACATCTTTTATGCAATAAATAAAAATATCTCAAAATTATCTTTCAACTGTGTTTCTGGCACATACCAATGAAGTTTCAAAAATTGCCCTAAACATTCCAAACTGTGTGTTAACCTGTGAAATAAGGGCACATGTTTTTTCCTTTGGCCTGGGTGGTAGAAAGGATAAAGGGAAAGCTGTGCTGCGCTGCAGTCCTGTGATTCAGGCTGCTTGTAAAGAAAGCAGCTTTCAATAGAAGAGTCTTTTGCACTGCAGCAGGATTCTGATTGGCTTCTGCATCCGGGGAGGAGGGGATTCAACTGAGTCTCCTACCACAACCCTGACCCAGGACTGGCTGATTTGGAAATTGAAGCCATTTACTTCTTGAGTGCAAAGCTCAAATATGTTTCAGAATACCAAGTACAGAACTTAAAGCAGCGCTGTTCATCATGTTGTGAAACTCGACCGGCAGGAGCATCGGCAGCCCAGAGTGTAACCAAAAACTCCATCCTTCTCCCCAGTGCCAGTCCATAACGAGGACAAGTTTTTGAGAAAAAGAAAAAAAGGTTAATGCTTTGCTAGCAAAGGGGAACCACAGGGGGACTCCTGTCCCAGAGCTGTGATTCGGCCCATCAGGGTTTTTAAAGAGGTGATTCAAAGGCTACATCCCATGTGTTCTCTGTCTGGAGTTGTAATTCACTTTATTTGGGAGATAAGTCGCTTCTTAGATATTCTGTTGCCATCCCCAAATCTGAATTACTTGGTCCTACAGTGGGTGTGTGCTCAAAGACAGAAGACTACCTAGGATGAGCACGAAAGGCAATTCTGTTTCCCCTGATATTAGGGACGGGTAGGAAGAAAGGAAGAAAAAGAAACATGTCTCTTTAAAAAATAAGTCTCGGTGGCAGAGCAGCAAGTGGACCTCTGCAACAAGAACAGTCACGGTGCCTGAAGAATGCGGTTCGCCTCTTGACTGAGTGGTCAAACCACCTGTGGGACTGATTGCCATCACGTCTGTGATCGGCCATCACTCCATCTAGGTAAATGTGTCCGTGCGGCTGTTTAAATGTTACAGCTAGAACTGACCATCTGAAACTGTTAGAGAGTAAGGAAAAACAATTTTGAGCCGGGCGCGGTGGCTCACGCCTGTAATCCCAGCACTTAGGGAGGCTGAGGCAGGAGAATCGCGAGTTCAAAGCCAGCCTCAGCAATAGCGAGGCCGTGAGCAACTCAGTGAGACCCTGTTTCTACATAAAACACAAAATAGGGCTGGGGATGTGGCTCAGGGGTTGAGTGCCCCTGAGTTCAATCCCCGGTACCAAAAAAAAAAAGAAAGAAAAACAATTTTGTTCAGTGAGTCCCCACTGCACCTGAACTTTTAAAATGTTCGTTACAGTGACATAAATTAAACATATACTGAGTGACTAGTTATTTTGTAAACATGCATTTTTTTTTTAAATTCACAGGTAGATTTTTTGCAACTGTGTAGTACATTTTAGGATTCATGATGATGATAAAATACTCTTGGAATAAAAGCAATTTGCTGAAAATATTTAATATTTCCATAATGATCGAAAATAGATACTATCATTAGAGCCATATCATACAATGATTAAACCCACAGAAACAGAACAAAAAGAAGAAATCAGGTGCTGGGCGTGTAATCCCATCGGCTCAAGACTAAGGCAGCAGGATCACAAATTCAAAGCCAGTCTTAGCAATTAGTGAGGCCCTAGGCAACTTAGGGAGACCCTGTCTAAAATTAAAATATAAAAAGGACTGGGGATGTAGTTCAGTGGTTAACTGCCCCTGCGTTCAATCCCCCC
>PVHX01023529.1:0-25558 GCA_004024805.1 Geosciurus inauris
ATGTTCCATAGATCCCTGGTGAAAAAAAACAAAAGTCCTGCTTTGTGATGATTCCAATTTCCAATTTTTATTTTTATTTTTTTGGTACTAAGGATTGAACTCAGGGGTGCTTAACCATAGAGTCACACCCTTGGCCCTTTTTTAATGTTTTATTTAGGACAGGGTCTCACTAAGTTGGTTAAGGCCTTGCTAAATTGCTGAGGCTGACTTTGAATTTACAATACTCCTGCCTCAGCCTCCTGAGCCTCTGGGATTACGGGCGTGCACCAACATGCCCGGTGGTGATTCCAATTTCTATGGTCTAAATACTCCCAGTATGGCTGATTTCAAAATACCAACATGAAATCACTGGACATGGAGCTGGAAAGAGAAGCACAAAATTGTTCTTGGAAGTTTACACAAGCCAACTCCAGCACACCACAGCCTCCAAGCCTTCTTACTGCCTAGAATGTCCTGCACTTTCTTCACTCCTACTCTTCCTTCCGTACTCAAGACTCCCCAACACCTCCAACCTCCATCTCCAGCAGTCTGAGTGATATGCTTCTTCTCTGCATTTCTATTTCGCACTCTGAAAGGGTATGAAACATCTTTCTTTTAACAACAGAAAGTTATTTTATTGAGTGTTCTGTGTTTCACACATTAGCTGAAGTATAGGAGAAACACTATTGGACAAAGCAAATTACCTAGGCTCTGAGCACAGGGTTTATTTAGCCTCTTAAGAAAAAAAGATATACGGGCTGGGGTTGTGGCTCAGTGGTAGAGCGCTTGCCTAGCACGTGTGAGGCCCTGGGTTCAATCCTCAGCACCACATAAAAAGTAAATAAACAAAATAAAGCTATAAAAAGAAAGTTACCTCATTTGAAAAAAAGAAAAAAAGATATACAATAAGGGAGGTAAGCGTTATTACTGCGCAAGCACAGAGTAGAGGCAACAATAAGAAGCATAGCCTGTAACTGAAATTATTACACTATGAGAATAAAATAATCTTTTTGTGTTTTGACTCATTCCCCAAAGAAATGGATGAGTGACTACCCTTGATGTAGTTTAGAGAAATGGAGGGAACTGGCAAATATCAGAAAGAGACATTGCCTTCACCCTTTCTCTACTCTGTGCCTGAACACAGAAGTAGGTTCTGGACACTAACAAATCATAGTCCCTCATCCACTTGGCAGTAGTGGATAGACCCTTCACCCAAAGTGAGCAGTTCATTATAGCATTTTAATCTCGATATTAGTACGTAGATCCTGTGTGTGTGTGTGTGTGTGTGTGTGTGTGTGTGTGTGTCCCCACTGAGTTTAATAAAATAGAATGGTATAGGTTTGGGATTAGCAGAGAACCGTTTTCCCATTATCTAAAAGAATGAGGATGCCAGGCAGAAGTGGCAATGGGAAGATGATAAGCTCTAAATGAGTTGAACTCCACGGTTAGTTCCCTGAGCCTCTGAGCCCTTTAGCTCTTGCTTCCATCTGCGAGGCCACCCAAGCATGTTCCCAGTTATATGAGCCAACAAACTACATATAGTCTTTGAAGGTGTGTGTTAGAGCTTTGTCGTGGAACCAAATGCTTCTTGACTAATAGAGTGACCCCACACATGATCTCAAGAAGGCGGGACTGGATTATGAATGCTAGTAAGAAAACAACCTCCAAGAAGCCAATTTTTCCACAATTCCCTCAGCTTCTCTGTCTGTCTCAAGTATGTCTGAATTCCTCATAACACCAAGCACACTGGACTTCTATTGTGAATAAGAGGAAGTCCCTATTCAGGGAATTACAGCTGTAACAAATTTAAACAATACGAGTAGAAAACGCTAAATTGGGGAAAAAGGGAGGAATTATTCAGTGGGATATATGAGAGAATAAGTAGGTCCTTTATTCCTTAATAGTTCGTCCGTCTCTTTCTTTCTTTCTTTCTTTCTTTCTTTCTTTCTTTCTTTCTTTCTTTCTTTCTTTCTTTCTTTCTTTCTTTCTCTCTTTCTCTCTCTCTCTCTCTCTCTCTCTCTCTCTCTTTCTTTGGGGATGTGAAGGGAGTGGGGATTGAACCCAGGGGCACTTTATTACTCAGCCATATCCCCGGCCCTTTATTTATTTTTATTTTTAGATAGTGTCTCCTTAAGTTGCTTAGGGTACTAAGTTGCTGAGGCTGGTCTTGAATTCGTGATCCTCCTGCCTTAGCCTCTCAAGATGCTGGGATTAGAGGCATGCCCCACTGGGCCCTGCAATAATAATTACTAATAAACAACTTTTGCATTTTTATCTGTGTTTATCTCATTTAATCTTCTCCTATAACTGCTAAGGGACAGAAGACTTTGTTCCTCCCATTTTTGAAATGAGAAAACTGAGATTTTATGTAATAAGAAATTGTGTTGGGCTAGGAGTGTAGCTTAGTGGTGAAGAATGTGCCTACTATGCACAATGCACTAGGTTCAATGTCCCTGGCATGCAAAAATATAATACATAAATGAATGAATAGAAAGAGAGATGGCAACAACAAAAAGAAATTGTTCACCTCGCCCAAATTTATGTATTTGGAAAGCTGCAGAGTCAGAAAGTTGAGAGTGTTTTACTCCAAAACTCAGTCATCATAAGCCTTTCTTGAGATGAGTGTTAAAACTATTTCACAGTTGCTGGGTACACAAATTTCTTTTGTATTATTTTGCTGAAGACAAATCAATTTTGCCAGGTGCAGTGGCACATGCCTATAATCCTAGAGACTTGGGAGGCTGAAGCAGGAGGATCACAGGTTCCAGGCGAGCCTAGCAATTTAATGAGGCCCTAAGTAACTTAGTGAGACTTGTCTCAAAACAAAATAAAGAAATAAATAAATAGGGCTGGGGAATGTAGCTTAATGGTGAAGTGTCCCTGGGCTCTATCCCCAGTACCCACCCCTGAAAAATTGTTTCATAGTTGATATCCCAAAGGAAAAAAACAATATACAACGGAACTTTCCCTGAATTTAAAAAATATGTTATTGAAATTACATGAACATAATTCCTGAGTAAACAGTGCCAAAGAGGCCAGGGGGCAAATCCAGATGTTCAATCACCTAAAACTTTCAATCACCTAAAGCTAGAGGGCTGGAGTTGTAGCTCAGTTGTTGAGAGTGTTTGCCTAGCATGCGTGAGGCACTGGGTTTGATCCTTAGCACCACATAAAAATAAATAAATAAAATAAAGGCATTGTGTCTGTCTAGAACTAAAAATTATTTAAAATTTTTTTTAGAAATGCCACACTAGGCATAGTTTAGGGTCAAAATTATTTAGAAAGCGCTTTATTTAACTTTACTCAATCTACATTTTCCCCAAATCTACTTGAACCTTGAATCATCTTGAAGAGAAATCTCATTATATGATATAAAATTAATGTCCCCTGAGATACTCTTGGGGAAATATTTCTGTTGTAAAGAAAGTATGAATACTGAAAGTCAGTACAAAAGAGAGTCAATCAGTTAATCAATGAATAATGTACTTTGTACCTCCAATGTACTTACCATTGTCTCAAGGGCTGTTTAGGAATAAGTAAAAAGTGGAATCTAAATCTATAGGAATTTAAACAGCAACAGTAAAGGACAATAAGTAGGACCTCATCAACTCAACACTTATTTACTGAATTATTGTGCATTCTATTAAAATAGTCTCTATCCTATAGCATTTGATGATTACTAAGGTGAATAAAACAATTCCCGCCTCTAAGGAACTTACAGTGTGTAAAAGGAAAGTTCAGGAAGAGGGAAGATTACTGAGTTGGAGAAATCAGGGAAGTTTTTTCTGAAGAAGGTAGTATTTAGTTTGGACTTTAAATTTTTTTTTTTTTTTTGGTACTGAGGATTGAACTCAGGAGTACTCGACCACTGAGCCACATCCCCAGCCCTATTTTGTGTTTTATGTAGAGACAGAGTCTTACTGAGTTGCTTAGCATCTCGCCGTTGCTGAGGCTGGCTTTGAACTTGCGATTCTCCTGTCTCAGCCTCCCAAAGTGCTAGGATTACAGGCGTGAGCCACCGCGCCCTGCTAGACTTTAAACATTTTTGGTAAATAAAAATTTATAACTTCTGTATTACTGAAGATTACAACAGAAAAAGGATTGCTACCCAGAATATATAAGACCTCTTATGAATAAACACTGTAATGCAAAGTCAGAAAACTCAATAGGAAAATATAGAAAAGATATCACAGGTGATCATACAAAGAAATTATACAGCTGATTGTGATGGTCTATACCTGTAATCCCTGCCACTTAAGAGGCTGAGGCAGGAGGATCACAAATTGGAGGCCAATGTGAGCAATTCAGTGAGACACTGTCTCAAAATAAAATAAAAAGGGCTGGGGCTATAGTTCAGTGGTACAGGGTCCATGGGGTCTATCCCCAGTATCAAAACAAACAAATTATGCAAATTGTCACTTAACAGTTAGAATAATGCCCAATTTCACTAATGAACAGGGAAGTACAAATAAAAATAAGATGAATATTTTTCATTCAGCTGTTTAGAAAAAAAATTAAAGACAGATGGTGTCTACTGCTAGGAATGTTGCAGAGAATTAGGTTTTCTCAAATGTAGTTGATGGAGTATCAAATGACAAAGCAATTTTGAGAACAATTTGGGTGTGCCTATCAAAATTGCCAGTTCCTTATGATATAGTCAATTTACTTCTAACAGTTTATCCCAACGAAACTCCTGAAATTGTGCATAAAGATGTCATTTATTGCTGGACGAGGTGGCGCACGCCTGTAATCCCAGCACTTTGGGAGGCTGAGGCAGGAGAATCGCGAGTTCAAAGCTAGCCTCAGCAACGGTGAGGCACTAAGCAACTCAGTGAGACCCTGTCTCTACATAAAACACAAAATAGGGCTGGGGATGTGGCTCAGTGGTGGAGTGCCCCTGAATTCAATCCCCAGTACCAAAAAAAAAAAAAAAAAAGATGTCATTTATTTATTTATTTTTTTGGTAGTGGAGATTGAACTCAGGGGCACTCGACCACTGAGCCACATCCCCAGCCCTATTTCGTGTTTTATGTAGAGACAGGGTCTCACTGAGTTGCTTAGCGCCTCGCCGTTGCTGAGGCTAGCTTTGAACTTGGGATTCTCCTGTCTCAGCCTCCCTAAGTACTGGGATTACAGGCTTGCGCCACCGCGCCCGGCAAAAGATGTCATTTATTGCAAATTGTTTTAATCACAAAATGTTTTGGAAAGGCCATCATGACTGCAGAGGTGTGGTTAAAATATACTATGGTGCATTTATTAGTTAAAATTCTCTATAGTGACTAAAAGGAAAGAGGTAGATCTCTTTGCTTTAAAGTTGTTCAAGACAAGTAGAATCATCATGTTGTAGAGCAACATATATTGTTTGGTTCTATATAAATTAAAAGTTATATGTATAAATCCATCAACATATTTATACTCATGTAGGGTTGTATGAATGCAAGAATGAGAAGATTCCCAAATAATTGTTAATAGTTGTTACTGCTGGGAGAAGGAATAGAACTAGGAGTTTGGATGGATGCAGATTGTGACATTTAACTCCATGTACTATTATGTGTCTCAAATCAGTTGTACTGAGAATATGTTTATGCAGTATTTATGTACTTTTAAAATTAAAGAATACCAGGTGTGGTGGTGCATACTTGTAATTCCAACTACATGGGAGGCTGAGGGCGGAGCTCTGCAAAAAGGTCAAGGCCAGCCTGGGCAACATGACCAGACCCTGTTTCAAAATAAGATTAAGAAAGGGTAGGGCTGGGGCTGTGGCTCAGTGGTAGAGCACTTGCCTAGCATGTGTGAGGCACTGGGTTTGATGCTCAGCACCACATAAAAATAAATAAATAAGATAAAGGTATTGTCTGTCTACAAATAATATATATATATATTCATAGATATATATTCATATATATATATATATTTTTAAAGAGCAGGGGCTGGGGATGTAGCTCAGTTGTAGAGCATCTGACTAACATGCATGAGGCCCTAGGTTTAATCCCCAGTATCAGATAAAAAAGAAGTATGCATTCAAATTAAAGGATTAATATAAATGAGTATAAAGTGAGGAGTTTGTTTACGTGAGGTGGAGAGGAGTCTACACTACCTAGGACTGAGAATGCTTCTAGGTGTCAGAAATAGAAAGTCTGGTGGTCCATGTTCAGAATACAGTATTAGCTTTAATTAGGATGTGAGATCCAATCATAGCCATTTTGAGCTTCCCAACCTGTATTCAATCATAAACATTTTAACTGCAGCCCTTCACTTTGCCATACCTAATTTTAAAATTAGCCAATCACATAGATTGTAACCTTGAGCCTCTCCTATCAGAGCAAATGGCAGTGCTGTGTTAGGGATAGGAGATTGTCCATCCAAGTGTGCTTGCTTGCCACTTTGTTTGGTAGCATACCCTTCTGTAGATGTAAAGTTTTGTTAAGCTCCTTTTGAGCATGTATCTGATTCCTTCCTGCACTTTAGTATTTCTTACATAGGGTAGAAAGGGGAAATAACATTTCAGTGAGAAAAATGAGTCAAAATTAAAGCAAGACTTGGAACTAGAAAGAGTTCAGGTTTCATGCTGTAGTTTTGGTATTAGTGGGGTTTAGGAAAATGCTAGAAAAGGCATAAAACTTCAATACCGTCATTGTGTTGTCCCCTTTGACCTTAGGTTTGGAGGTATGGTAAGAATAAAACTGTGACAAATTTCACATTAAACCACCTAAATTACTCTTCTATTTTTCAAATTTATTCAAAGCTGATTTTGATTTGTCCATACTTTGATTACCAGACTTATCCAATGAGATAAACAATGAAACAAAGAAACCAGAATTAGTTTCTCCCAAAACAAAACATAAAACTACTAGTAGCATGGTAAAGTAAGCCCACTCTGTTTAGAGGAGGCTATGGGCAGGGAATGCTCAGTGGTAGAGTGCCCTTCGTTTCAATCCCCAAAACCTTGAAAAAGAAAAAGAAGACAAAGAACTAGAAGAGGCCACTTTGACCTAGCAGGCATTTTAAATTTCATGTATTTCTTTCCACTAAAGAACTACTTCAAGGAGAAATTACTTAAATCCAGTAATTGAAAAGCACTTTTGAGATCTGGTGATTTATCATTTCTCAACCTGGTTTAAAGGCCCTATATGGTCGCTTTCAACATGGATTCCTTGGACCTACTTTTCTTTCCCTGATTCTGCTACAGGGCAAACTTGGTGCTCTTTCTATCAGGGATCCTGGCTGCTGGGCATTCCCTGCTCATGACATCATCATGGGTTTGGCAGATGCTATAATCCTGCCTCCCTTGCTAATCCTGTCTTTTCTTTTCTCAATTCCGCTGCAACAGCAGAGACTGGGCTCTTTCCTTAAGATTTTACTAAGAGGTGGATCATGAGAAAGGAAGTTCAATATAGGAAAGGGCAATAAAACGGCCACTATCAGAGACTATTTTGAGAAGCCATAGGCCTAGAATCTATCATATGGTCTCATTAGTTTTACTTTTGGCCTGCCGCCATTGGCAGGACCAGTTTATTTCCCAGTGAGATTTCTTTTCTTTTCTTTTGATGGGGGTGGGGGTATGGGTTTGAAACCCAGGGGTGCTTTACCGCTGAACTACATCCCCAGCTCTTTTTAGTTTTTATTTTGAGACAGTGTGTCACTAAATTGCCCATCCTGGCCTTGATTATTTGATCCTCAGGTCTCAATCTCCCAAGACACTGGATTATAGGCATGTACCTTCTGTATCTGGCTACTTCCCAGTGAAATTACTGATTATCTATTTCCCTGAAGTTTAGTTTAACTGCTGAAAGTTTGGGAAAGAGAAATATTCATTGAAGGCCCTGTCCCACCTTTGAGGAGTTAAGTAACCCTGTTGTACTTCAGTTTCCTCTTCTGTGAAATATGAAGAATAATAACAGCTACTATATAGTGTTATTGTCAGGGTTAAATGAATTAATATGTGTAAAGCTTTTAGAGCAGTACCTGGTACTTAATAACTCCTAGACCTATTTTATAACACTTAGCTTATACACCTACATAACATTGTTGAACTTAATGCTACATGACCATTACCTTATACTTCTGAAGTTGGTTTTTTTTTTAGCAGAGGCAAGGAATTTACATTTTGGCTTGAGATCATTTGTCTAAATGGATGAGTTTTTCAACCAGACTTTATGACCCAACATATAAATTATTAACTTTAATTTATTATAGGACACCACCAGAACTCTCCTTCATCCTGAATGTTGATTTTAAAAAGCCAGTGAAGGGGGCTGGGATTGTGGCTCAGTGGTAGAGCGCTGGCCTTGCATGCGTAAGGCACTGGGTTCGATCCTCAGCACCACATAAAAATAAATCAATAAAGATATTGTGTCCACCTACAGCTAAAAAATATTAAAAAAAAAAAAAAAAAGCCAGTGAAGGTCTATTATAGGCTATGTTCCTGAGTGCTAGTAAGTGTGTGCATGCATATGAGTGATAAAGGCAGGGATAGATAATACTGTCTCATTTCAAAGGTTATAATTTTCAGTAAAGGAGCTTTTTGAGCACTAGGAAGCTAAATATTTATTACTTTATTTATTTTGGTATTGAAGATTGAACCCAGGTGCACTTTACCACTGAGTCACACCCTTAAGCCCTTTTTATTTTTTATTTTGAGAAAGGGTCTCACTAAGTTTCTTATGGCCTCACTAAGTTGCTGATGCTGGCCTTGAACTTGAGTCCATGGGATTACAGGCATGCATCAATGCTCCCAGCAGGAAGCTAAATATTTAAATAAGAGTCTGAGATGGAGCAAGAACCCTGCTTGTGGTCAGAGTTTGAATCATTCTATAAAGATCTAGCCTGTAGCCGGTGTAGTGGCTCATGCTTGTAATCCCAGCCCTTTGGGAGGCTGAGACAGAAGGATCGTGAGTTCAAAGCCAGTTCAAAGCCAGCCTCAGCAATGTCGAGGGGATAAGCACCTCAGTGAGACCCTGTCAAAGCCAGTTCAAAGCCAAAAAAAAAAAAAAAAAGATCTAGCCTGGGGCAATGAGGTTTTGATACAGGATTATGGGAGTAGCTGACCTTGAGAAATAGATACTAGATAGAAAAGTTCCTTTTTTTTGGTACCGGGGATTAAACTCAGGGGTACTAGACCACTGAGCCACATCCCCAGCCCTATTGTGTGTTTTATGTAGAGACAGGGTGTCACTGAGGTGCTTATCCCCTTGACATTGCTGAGGCTGGCTTTGAACTTGCAATTCTCCTCCCTCAGGCTCCCCAGTGGTTGGGATTACAGGCCTGTGCCACACTAGCTCATTTTGTAGCTTTGAAGCTATTTTAAATTTACGTGTAGTAAGTGTTATACTTTGAAAATATAAGCCTTGTGGCCAGACAACTATCAGAACAATTCGTGTGAGCTAATAAAGTCTTAGCCTTGTAGAGAAGGTAGAGAACATGATGGACAAAGAACATACTTAAGAAACTCAGTGATGATGTAGAGAAGAGGAAAGTGCTTTTAGTGGTTCAGGGGCCTACACAGAGCAGCATAGCTAAGAAGAACTTGAACTTGTCCCTCCCCAGTCAGGAAGCATTTCAGGAGAGGACTGAGCAGAAGTAAAGGCTGCCGAGGATCTAGAAAATGCAGAAGTACTTTATAACTCACAGTGAGTGTGGCTGTACAACAAATCTTTTCCTAATATTTTCATTCCTGCAAGATGAAGAAATTGAGCTAGGCATAGTGGCACATGCCTGTAATCCCAGCACTTTGGGAGGCTGAGACAGGAGAATCACAGTTCAAAGCCAGCATCAGCAATGGTGATCCTGTCTCTACATAACGAACACAAAAAACAGGGCTGGGGATGTGGCTCATTGGTTGAGTACCCTTGAGTTGAATCCCTGGCACCAAAAAAAAAAAAAAAAAAAAGAAGGAATTGGAACCTGTTTTCTCTTGCTTTTGATTTGCTAGAATCTTGAGAATATATCAGGAATGACATTCTTACTCTCCTAAACATCATGTTGCCAATGTCAGAATCAGAACTGTATTGAGTAAGGGTCTGGGCCAGTCACCTCTTGGAAACGTGAGCTGATGAGAAAACTCATTGAAACTGGTGTACCTATGAAGAAAGGCTGCAAGGAACCCTCATCTATACATGCATGCATTCAGCCAGCATTTGCACCACTCTCCTGTATTCCAGGCACTACACAAGGCACTTGGGATGCAAAACAAAATGAGACATTGTCCGCAGGGGTGGGGGTGGGGGACCTTCTCAGTAGAGAAAAGTTCACGTGGAAGCCTATTCATATTACATGTGGCAATAAAGGTAGGCCAACGACATAAGCCTAAGTTGTCCTTAGGCTGGACAAGAAGCGAGAGTCTGAGCAGCGTCTCATTTCTCAACAAGAGACGTGATTGCGGGAATTTTCCTTCAACGAGATGGCAAAAGCCTGGCTTTTTAAAAGCCAAGTGAATATTCACGTTGTAGAAAGACCCTGGCACATTCTAATTGTTTCTGCCATTTTTTTTTTTGAATGAACAAGAGGGAAGAATTGGCGAGTTTTTGGAACTGGAGAAGTCCCTCAAAAGGGGCTGCTTTTCATAATGGGCGCCCAAAGTGTGCTGAACTACTTCAACCTGGGAGAAAATAAATCTGTAAATTAGTACATAAATCAATAAACAAACTCAGGCATGGAGTCGGAAGGTGCGTGTCTGGAGTAATTTCAAGGCTTCTTCCATCTAGCCTGCTGTGGCAACAAGGAAAGATTTGTTCACTTTATTTAATTTTTAATTTTAAAAGATTTTTCCCCCTTTTTCTCCCTCCCCCCCTCCCAGCCACTCCGGTTTGGGTTTTCCATATGACTCATAATTCCTTTTGAAAGTGGAGTCGAATTCATAAAAGTGGCGGAGGGGGGAGGGAACGCTGGGAGCCCCAGGGAATCTTCAGTACCTACATTGTCACTCAGCTCCCGGCGCGAGTGGAGGTCGGGGGTGGGGAAATCCAGCCTGCGCCGGGGATGGCGGATACTATTAAAGCCCCAGCGGCGCGCGGCCGGGCTGGGTGACCCGGCGGCGGGCGCGGGAGGGTCTGCGGCGGGCGGGCGGGCGGCGCTGCAGCAGCCTGGGCACGGCCGCCGCCGCCCGCGGGCGCGAGTGTGCGCGGGTGTGGAAGGCCGGCGTGCGGGCCGCGAGGGGTGTGCGCGCGTGAGTCGGAGCGGGGCTCGCCCCTCTCCGGCGCCCGCCGCCCCGCCGGTGATCGCTCTCCGGCGGTCCCGGGCACCCTCGGCCCCCCACGGCCGTTAGTCTGGGCGGGGGAGGGAGAAAGTGAGACTCGGTGTCATCACCATCCATTGTCAGAAGGGGAGGAAATTGGAATCCAGCAGCGGCGAGCAGCAGCTGGGCGGTCACATCTGGGAATGCAAAGCCGACCTCCCCCTCCTCCTCCTCCACCACCGCCACCTCCTCTCTCACCCGGGATCACTTCCGAAACCACTTCGCCTTCAGCCCCTGCCTCGGCCAGAGGTTTCATTTTTAACTGAATATTTACGAAAGCTGGAAGCGTGCGAGGGGGGTGGGGTGGGGTGGAAATAGCGGCTGCTTCTTTTCCAGGGATTTATTTAATGGGGATGTGTTCAAGGCAAGAGCGAATTCAGAAGGATATCGACGTCGTGATCCAGAAGTCCAGAGCCGAGAAAGACTGCCTGTTTGCAGGTGAGTTCTTGCCTTCCTGGAACCTCGGACCCAGAGCCAGCTTCCTCTCGCCCGCCCGCCGCCCTCCTTCCCAGTTTTCTGACCGCCACTTGTGTGGCTAGGGCTGGGTGGGTTGCACGTCCCCATTCCGGGGTTCATTTGGCAACAGCTGCTGCAACGAGAGTGGGAGCCAAAAGGGGGAAGGGGCGCCAGTCTCTCTTCTCCCCCTCCCCCCAAGTCTAGGGCAGCCACCAGCAGAACCCGGGTGGCCGGAGCAGGGGTCCAGGCCGAGGGGTCGGGCGTTGTGTTCTAGCCCCTGGAGATCCCCGAAGCGTCCAAGTCCGCCTCCCGGGTTCCAGCAGCAGCGGCCGAGCGGGGCGGGTTGGACCCGCCGGGTTTGCGCAATGGGCTGAGCGGCGGTGGCCAGGAATGGAGCCTGCTGCGCTGCGCTGCGCTCCTCTGCTGCGCCTGGCGCCGAGGCCCCTCGGGGCCAGCGCTGGCTGGATACCCGGCCCCTTTGGCTCCCTCGGTTCTCCGACTGGCAAGGTAGTGCCCCGGAAAGTGAAGTGGTTACTAGGGTTCCCGAGGTACACAGCGCCCCAGCCTGGGGGTCGCCTTTCGTCCATTTTGCTCCCCCGAAAGAGGGATTAGATTTTGCTTTCGCAGCCTGAAGCCCAGAGGGGGCCGCTTCCGGCCGCCCGACCGGGAAATTCCCGCCGTTGCCATGGCACCCGGCACTTGTTGCGGGGGGCGGCCTCCCGTTGCACCTGGCTGGGGGTGCGCAGCATCCCCTCCCGTGCGACGGGGAGCCGAGACCTCGGGGCTTTCCAGCCTTCGCCTCCCGCGGTTCCAGGCCTCCCCTAGGCTCCGGTAAATAAGGGGTACAAGTCAGGATTTGGGTTAAAAGAAATCCGGTCGAGGGATAGCTTTTAACAGGACTTTCCGTTTCAGATTTCAGATACTCAGACTCCACCTTTACTTTCACCTACGTTGGCGGCCCCAAAAGGTATTTATGTGGATGGAGTTGCTTCATTTCCTGTTCACACGCTTGTGTTTCCTTTGTTCTTAGCGTGTTCTGTGTTCGGGTATGGTATTTTGTTTGTTTGTTTATTTAATTCTTGCTGCTCTTCTTTAGCCAGTTCCCAAGTTTGATGTCCCCACGTCTTAAGTAGCAGAGGGAAAATAAATATGTTTGATTGAAGTGTTTGTAAAACCACTCTACGGGCAACGAGCGGAACTCTTCGGTTAAAACTGTTCTGTTACAGTAGTAGATTGCTCTTGAGGCGTTCTGGGGTTGATACAGGCGAGCCGGTGTAAAACTGGAATGCTGGCTATGAAGTGAAATGCATAAAAGACATAAAATATCACAAAATAGTTTGATCACACGTGGTGATTTTCCTGGTGAGTTGAGGCTGTATGTTTCCATGTTTTCTGAAGCTTGATATAAACACGTAGCCTGCCAATTCTCCATACGCTTGCTTTCTTTCGTTTTTTTTTTTTTTTAAGGAGTGGTATTTTGGTTTTTACATTTAGTTGGAGGAAAGAATTCGGAGAGTTATGTGTAACTGGAGTGGATGACTTTTTCTTTGGGGGAAGAATGAGAGGTTCACATTTTAATAGTAAACTGTCCACAGCTTGAAACAAGCCCAAATTCAATTTTTTATTGAGGAGATAGAGTTAAATTGAAAGGTAGCTAGCTATTCAAATAGACCTTGGTGTCTTCATCTGTGAAGTTAGGATTTTCTCCTAATCCTTTTAGGGACAACTGTGGTTTAAAAAAGCAGTGGTCATGTAGGAGAACTGTCAAATTTTAGCCTAAGGGGGACTACTCAGCTCAGCCCTGCTGTTAGAACTTGACATTCAATATCATTTGACCACATTCCAAAATATCTCTTAGCTAATGGAAACATTTATGGACCATATAAATTGCAAAAAAAAAAAAAAAAAAAAAAAAAAAAAGAAGAAGCTTCTGTAAATACTTTTTAAAAGCTTGGTATAAATTTGAACCTTTAAAACAGTTAGGATCTGTATTGTATTCAACATCTCAAAAAACTAATGAAAAAGTTATCAGGTTTCCCATGGAGATGGTATATCTAAGCCCCAGGATTGGTATATTGTTTACTAGTTGAAAATACAGCAGTGAGTCATTGAACCTCAGTTATGTTTTGGGAGAGAATAAAATTGCTTCATTAAATTTTGGAGTGTGCCATCATTTTTTGTAATTAATGGACAAAGTTAAATTACAGTATATTTGATTGAATTAATGCCACTTATACATTTAATATCCAAAGGGGATTAATAAATGACTGATGTCCTCTTGTATTAATTTAACAGTTTAAATGTGCTCTGTGGCCCATTGAAAACATTCTCACACAATCGGGTGGATATCTACTGGGTTGTCCATTGTCAGAATTGTAGCTGTTCTAGTGGAATGTGTGGACAGGAATGAGTTGGCTTTTCAACTAACCAGTTTTCTGATTGTAAGACACTTTAGTTCTTTTGGTCTCAGTTTACTTGTCTGTACAATGAGGGTAAAGCACACATTTAATCTCTAAGGCCTGTTAGATAATGCAGTTAAGATTCTTTATCAGCAATTTACTGAACTAGCAGTTCACATAGTTCCGAGGTGGAGAAGGTGTGGATGCCTCCAGGAGTAAGGCAAGCATGTTGGGATGAATAATTAACTAATTAAGATAACATCAGTTTTCACTGTAGGAACAAGTATGCTGGTTGCTCTTAAATAAATGTTTCCTTTCCTATGTAATCTTCCTAAGGTTTAATGTTTTGCTTTTGTCCCTGATTTAAATACTTGGGGGACTGGGACTGTAGCTCAGTGGTAGAGCGTTTGCCTAGCATGCGTGAGGCACTGGGCCTAGCATGCGTGAGACACTGGGTTCGATCCTCAGCACCACGTATAAATAATAAATGAATAAAATAAAGATCCATCAACAACTAAAAAAATTTTAAAAATAAATAAATAAATAAATACTTGGGATTTGGATGTCTAATGTAGAACAGCAGGTGAACAAAGAAAGATAACTGGTGAAACTGTGTGATTGTTTTGTCTTCTCAAAACTTGTTCTACAATAAATACATCAAAAGTTGTTTTAGTATATGTAGTATGTTAGGTGTACTTGAGGGCAGAGAGACACTTTTTTCCTAAAAATTAAAATATATTGTTTTCATTACCCATATTAGAAACTGATATTTAACTGGATGTGTTGGTGCACACCTGTAATTGCCTGTAATCTCAGCAACTCAAGAGGCTGAGGCAGGAGGATCATAAGTTCAAGGACATCCTGGGCAATTTAGGGAGACCCAAAGTTTTTATTTTATTTTATTTTCAAAATAAAAGATAAAAGGGCCCGGGATGTATGTGGCTCAGAGGTAGCATGCCCATGGGTTCAATCTCCAGCACCACCAAAAATAAGAAAAAATAATAATATTTGTTTCCTACACTGAATGAATTCTATTATGTATTTAAAATTAAAATAATCCTGCTGTATTTTAATTCTGTGTTCTGTGTGCTTGCCACATTTTAGTATTGATAGTGTCCTTCCAGGTAAATTAGACTTAGTTCAACTTTGAACTAAGAAATAGTGCATGATTATCTTGAGTTACATTAAATTACCTTTTCATCTGAACCCATCAAGAGCATATTTCAAACATAATTTTTTATTCAAGTTATAGATAAAACAATATACCATTTCCTCTCACTTTATATGAATCACATCTGGTTATAAAGTTTGATCTTTTGTGTTACTACTAAAAAGGCTGAAAAGTTTTTGTATTAATTTTTTAATATTTAATATTTTGTGTTTCATTTTTTGTATTAATTTCTAAAAATGTTTAATGTTTACTTTTTAAAATGTTTTTGTGGATAATAGGAAATGGTGAAGAGGCTGTTGTGTTAGGGCTGACCAGTAGCCTAGTAAATTGGCCTTTTATTTGGTGGTCTTCTGAGGGGCAAGGTGCCTGTTAACATCTGCTATTGTGTTTTGGACTTTAGGTGAGGAATGAGAGAGAGGAAATGGTCAGCTAAAAGATTGAGTTAATCTAATTTTCTCCAGTGGAAATGTTCATAGAATTACTATTCTTAGATTTGGATGTGCAAACTGAGGCTCAGAGTTTAACATGCATGGTGGAATTCACTCAATAAAAAGATGGAGTCATGGTGTAAACCCTGCTGTATTCCTGCTGTACCTGAGACCTGTGGTTCTTGCTGTACATTAGGGTTCTCAACTTTTTTGAGCATGCACTTTTTTTTTTGGTACCAGGAATTGAACTCAGGGGTACTCAACCACTGAGCCACATCCCCATCCCTTTTTGTATTTTATCTAGGGACAGGGTCTCACTGAGTTGCTAAGGCCTTGCAAAGTTTCTGAGGTTGGCTTGGAACTCACCATCCTCCTGCCTCAGCCTCCCAAGCCACTGGGATTATAGGCGTGTGCCACTGCACACTTTAGCCCAGACACTTTAGCATCAAAAAATTGAACAGATAGTTGAGAGATGTAATTTTGATATTTGTTGATTGTGAAATACTTAGTGAAAATGGTGTTAAATGTTATGAATTTATTAATAGCATCAACCTAAGTTTGAAAACTGTGGTGCATATTTAGTAAGGTCACTTCATTTTAGCAGTGGATCTTACAACATCCCTGATTGTCAAATTCCTTGTGATAACTGCACAGCCATCAGTGGTACAGAGACTGCCATGGTTTTTTATATGATTCTGCCTTCCAGGAGGTTTGCCAAGAATAGGCCTCAACTGTATACAATTTGAAAGTTAATGCAGAATTCATTTCTTCCTCAGAATTTGTGATGCTTATGATCTCCTGTTTCTTTCTTCCTTATTGATTAGGTGGAAACTCTTAATATTCCAAAGATTTGGGATTCTGGTTCTTCATCTCACTTGTAGTTAGACATGGAGTTGGTGGTAGAAGAAACAGGAGGGATTAAGATGGATAGTGACAGTTACAGAGGGGATAGGAAAACTGAGTCCTTGGGGCCAGTGGTTACCAAAGTCAAGGTAAGAGTGAGGGGAGCCCCGTGGTTCTGACATTGAACTTCTTTGGTATTCCTTGAGTGTGAGCTGTCAGCCGGGAAGGGATTGTGAAAATGAAACTTTGAGGTTTGGAAAAACACAAATAAGTATTGTTGATTGTAAAAAAATTAGAAAACAAGATATACCACAAAGAAGGAAAAAGCCAGGTGCAGTGGTGTGGGCTTGTAAATCGCAGAGGCACCAGAGGCTAAGACAGAAAGATTGCATTCGAGGCCAGATTTAGCAATTTAGTGAAACCTTAAGCAACTTAGTGAGAACCTGTCTCAGAATAAAAAGATCTGGAAATGTAGCTCAATTGTAAAGTGCCCGAGTTTAATCCCCAGTACCAAAAGAAAAAAAAATTAAAAATTATGATTCCTCTGTATTAGAGTTTACACTTTCAGAATTTTTGTAATTCTATGTGCATATAAAATACTTGCATCTAAAGACTGTGTTATAGTCTCTGGACCCTCACTTTTTTTACCCAAGGAGTATAACATTTGTTTTTCTTTTAGAAAGGATATGAGAATAAATGTTTATTAAATTGAGAATTTCTCAATTAAGGAGTGTGAGTCATCATAAGGATTCAGATAATTATGTTAGAAGTTATTATAAAATTTGAAATGTAATATTCAGCAGAATATTTGGAGTTGTCTCTTTGTGTACACCCTCTGTCGTCTGAATAGACACTCTTCCATGTGATTGTGGATTCCATGTGATTCCTTTGAAATGTGTCCTCCTGATTGTACTCTCCAGAATTCCTCAGAACACTTGCTATCTCTTTCTCCTGGGTCTTTCCACATCCCAAAACAGCCAAACAGTCATTATTGATTGTTGAGATCTTTGCTAAGCCAAATTCTCCTGAGATGTCCTTCTTGGCATCCCAGTCCCCTTCCCCTATAATTCTATTAGGTATTTCTTCTTCTTCTTCTTTTTTTTTTGGTACAGGATATTGAACTCAGGGGTACTGAAACAGGGGTATTTAAACACTGAGCCACATCCTCAGCCCTTGTTAGGTATTTCTAAAACTATGTTGTCACAATGTACAGATGCTTCTCTACATGTGAAGAGGTTAAGTCCTGCTGAACCCAGGGTTAAGTTGAAAATATGGTACAGTGAGAAAGCATAGAGTACATTCAACCTTAGCAACAGAGTACACTGCAGAGTACCGATTGCCTGTGTGATTAAGTGGCTGATTGGGAACTGCCCAGTATTATAAGAGTGTCACACAGCGTATCACTAGCCTGGGAATAGATCAAAATTTAAAAATCAAAGTATGAATTCTTCTAAATCTGTATTGCTCTCGTATCAGCATATGGTAGGAAAATTGTTAAGTGGAAACTTAATGTGTCAGGGACTGTCTGTATTGTAATTTATTATTTACATCTATTTGATTTTGATCATTTTAGGGATGGGAACTGTATCCTATTCATTGTAGTTTCTCCATCTTCTGGCAGGCTGCTTAATAAAATATTATTTCTCAGTAAATAGATGTTGGCCGGGCATGGTGGTGCATGCCTGTAATCCCAGCACTTTGGGAGGCTGAGACAGGAGAATCGCAAGTTCAAAGCCAGCTTTAGCAACAGTGAGGTGCTAAGCAACTCAGTGAGACCCTGTCTCTACATAAAACACAAAAAAATGGATGTTGAATGAATTATAAAATGAATGTTAAAGAATGTGGCAGGCAACAAGGAATTTCCTAAATTAAATGACCCAAAGAGCCCTCAATCTAGTGATGTTTCTTGCAGCAGAATTTCATGTGATCCGTAGTGACAAGTTGCCTAGCCAGGACTAAATTCTCTTCTCTGGGTCAATGTTCAGATGCTTTCAGGGACAGACAGACAGTTGTTTAAAATAATAGGACATTTTGTACCTTGGCACACCAGTGAGTTTGAACTACAAACATAATTCATTCAGTTGAAAATATTAAAATTTAATTTTTTTTTGGTACTGGGGATTGAACTCAGGGGCACTCAACCACTGAGCCACATCTCTAGACATATTTTGTGTTTTATGCAGAGACAGGGTCTCACTGAGGTGCTTAGCGCCTCGCCTTTGCTGAGGCTGGCTTTGAACTTGCGATTCTCCTGTCTCAACCTCCTAAAGTGCTGGGATTACAGGCGTGCACCACCGCACCCGGCAAATTTAATTTTTGAAAAAATTAAAAGTTAAGCAAACTTTCTAGGGGCTCTTAAACACCTGGACTCCTAATGTGTTAATTTTACATGTCATGGGATGCAGTAGGGAGAGACAGGTAAAGGGCATTTTTTTTTTGTTTTTTTTCTGGACTTCCTTAGAAAGGAGAAGTATATGTGTGCACAGGGTAGGGAAATCTTTGCTGTGCTCCTTGTCTACAATATCCCATCCCTGGGTGTGCAGCCAAGATAAAATAGAACAGGGAAAACGAAAGAAGCAATGCCATCATCTTAAAGTGATTTATCAATTTCATTATGAAAGAAGCATAGAAATGCTCATTCTAGAAGTCTTGGAATGTGCATTATTTTGAAATCATCAAGTGCTCTTCAAGGTGTCAGAATGAAAAGAGTGATCATTTTTTAAAATAAAAAATCAACATGTTCTTTTTGGCACTTGAGACTTGCTGATCATAAATTTATGTTACATTAGTTATCCAAAATACTGACTTTAAAAAGTGTCTTCCTTAGAGCCCTGGAAAGCTACCTCAGAAGTTGGGTGGTCGGGGAAGGGAGTGTGAAGGAAGCTGAATGAGGTGGTGAGGATCTGGATTTTCATATCCATTTTTAAATTATAGCTTCTCTTTTCTGTTCTGTATAAATTTTAAACGAAGGTTTCATTATTAAATGAGGTTTAAAACTACTCATCTAAAGTAACCACCAATTTAACCCAGGTATAGCTTTATTGAAGCTTATATATTAACAAAATGTAAAGTTCATTTATTTCATGGATGAAAGTAATACCACTAATGGTATTTAGTGAGCATAATCTCCACTGCGCTTCTTGTCTACATTACCTCATCTCTGGCTTCCAAGACAAAGAGGCATTTTGTCGGCTCATACATTTTATAGCTAAAGAAACTGAGGCCAGAACAATGAATGTAACTTTGAGTTAGCAACAGACAGAGTAGGGATATATTGCAGTAAAAGTCAATGTTTATGTAAGGTTTAAGGGGCATCGGTTTAACTGGCATGACTAGAATAGTTGGAAATGTTTGGGGATGGGGAGGGATTGCCAGTGGATGTTTGCCAAGGGCAGTACTGAAAATGTACTGGTTGGCAAGGGACGCTTCTGAGACCAGTGCTATGCATAGCCGAAAAATTATGTACCCTGGCTGTGGAATCCTTATGCAAATATTTGGCTAATCCATTTAAATTCTCCATCATTACTCTCTCCAGCATTTACAGAAAAACCTTTAAGTGAAATTCTATCAATTCTAAAAGTGTTCTGTAATTCTCTGCCCAGATTTGTTTTTGTAGATTGTAGATAAATCTTGCTTTAAGATAACTGCCACTGATTTAGTCAAGTTACTGACATGTAATCCTTTTCTTTCTCTAAATTTCTGAAATCCCGTTTTTCTATTTCCCATAGGAAAGACGAGTAAGAGAAGTTTTTTATTAATAAGACTCATGTTCCCTATTTTATTTTCATGACTTAGTGTATGTTTGCTCTTTAAGCTATCTCATTGCATGGCTAGACATGGACCTGAATATTTGTCATCTTCCCCTCAACTTGACATGTCCAAACACACCCTCATTTCCTCTCTAAAAGAAGCTTCTCTCCACAGCTTTTCCCTGGTTAGTCTTATATCATTTGAGCCAGATGTGGGGATCACCGTCTCAAGTCTCACATGGCACCCTTTTCTCCCCTCTTTTAGTCCCACAGACCTCACTGAAGTCATTGTTGGCAGCGTTGCCATCCTTCCCACATTGGCCTTGTCAAATATATACATATATCTGAGCCACATCCCTCGCCCTTTTTATTTTTTTATTTTGAGACAGTTTCCCTAAGTAGTTCAGTTCTTTGTAGTTTAGTTCTTCGGTGGCAGTGCTGGGGATTGAACTCAGGATCTCACGTAGTCAAGTTCTGTACCACCGAGCTGTATTCCCAGCCCTCCCTAAGTTGCTGAAGCTTGTCTTGAACTTGTAATCTTCCTGCTTCAGCCTCCCGAATTGTTGGGATTGCAGCTTCTGACCCATCTAGATCATTTATACCTGAAGTACCCCCACCCCTTGATAGTGGGGATTGAATCCAGGAGCTTTCTAACTTTAAGCCATGTTCCCCATTTTTTATTTTATTTTATTTTATTTAAAAAAATTTTTTTTTTTAGTTGTAGATGGACACAATATCTTTATTTTTATGTGGTGCTGAGGATCGAACCCAGCGCCTCACGCATGCAAGGCAAGTGCTCTACCACTGAGCTATTTTATTTTAAGACAGGGTCTTATTTAGCCAGTGTTTTAGATTGAATTTAGTAATATGTATTGTTCAGAAGCTTTCAAATGTGACCATAGTTTTCTCCACATTGACCTTAAATTCCTGTTCTTGGCTTGTAAGAACTACTGTCCCAACCCATTCATAGATGTTTCTCAGGCTTCCACATATCAATATGCTTGTTTGCTGATTGACCTCCCTCTCTCCGTTCAACAGCAGTTTGATTAATTTAGCATGCAGCTGTTCAAGGTTTATTGATAACATCTGCGTTGTACAATATGGTTGTTTTGGATATCAAGATCTTGGTTTGTATTACCACAAAATCCACTTCGTTTTATCTTTCCCTTGTCTACAAATGGTTTTTCTGTTTATTAAAATGTATAATGTATTTATACATAAGAAGGATAGAGTGAGAACATGAGTAGAATGAGGTGAGAATTAGAGAATAGTGAAATTTGAGGATGGATAGAATAAGAGACAAGCAGATTGTCCCATTCATTACAGATTAATGAAAACAAAAACAGCAGTACTAGTCTGGGGTGTAGTTTGTTTGCATATCTGTGATTTCCAGTTTGTGGCTAAGGCCCTCTCGGCATTAAATGGAGAATGACAAATAGTTCAACGTTAAATTTAAAAGGGAGACATCTACTGAAATCTGTGTACAGTCGGGTCAATTTTCCCTGTACAGGAATTAGCAGAAAGCCAGCTACCAGTTGACTTCTCTCAAGGTTTGTTTCTGAACATTTTGAAATGTAGATTGAAAATATGGATTTGTCAGCTGGCTCTAAAGTGCTGCAGTTATTTGCATTGTTTTATTTTAAAAACAAATACAGGTTGTTGTGATTCAAGAATCACTTATAAAATATTTACTGTATTTAATATATAGAACCAAGGAGCAGAATAATGCAGCTATATTTGTTAGCCTCTCATATCTGTGAAGAAAAAAAGGACATTAAAAAATGGAAAGCAAACCAAAAAAAAAAAAAAAAAAAAAGCACAAAGCCTCAATTCTTGGAAGTCAGATTTAGTAAGTCAGTATCTGTTAGAGACTAGAATCCTAGTTCCTATCAGAACACTTTGAATATAGTTAAGTATTTTATAATATTTATTACATGGAGTAATATTTCCTATATTATGTGGTAGCATTTCCCAAACTGTTTAATTAGGTGTTAGGGTTGCAGCCAAATATGTCAGGGAATGCTTAAACAATATTTAACAGTTTTAATGGGTTGGTTTTTTTAGAGTCTTTTATGTAACAGTGTGCATTATGCATATCCAAGAGGTGAATGAAGTATCAGGGTTTTTCAGACTTATTTGATTACAGATCTGGGACATCTCAAGAGAGTTGTTTTGTGGAAAACAGTTTGGCAAACTTGGCTGAGTCTTATTCATTAAAAATAGTTTTTGGGTAAACAACAGTTTAATGGAAATGGAAATTACTGATTCTTATTGAGCACTGAAGAATTTGTTTTCAGCAATATTTATAGAAGTTGCTTGATGACAGGGAAGCCTTCAGTTAAAATGCATTTGGCATTTCTTGCTGCTGACTTCCGCATAAGGATTTATTTCTTTGGGTCTCTCTCCCCTTAGTTGTGCTATATCCATTTATGATAAGGGCTCTCAACTGTTCTTACTGGTCAAAGCCCTGAAATTAGCAGAGCCCTCTTTGAGGCATGATTAGAAGTCAGAGTCATAAGGAAGTGTTAGATAGATAATGATTCTGTGTAGCCGCAGTACTCATTATGTCCTCTTAAATTCTGTCACTTTGACTGCAGTAGAGTTTCTTAGTGAGCAATCTGTGATAGAGTATACTTTGGAGAAGTTCATGGTGAGGGAAATCTGGAATTTGTCTAAATATTTCATTTCTTTGATAACTGACATTTAAAAAAATCAATAAGGGTATCTATTTGGTAAAATCATTTCCCCTAAGTGACCAAATGAGAAATTTCATGGGGGCATTTAAAAACATTTCTCAGACTTGTTCACTGTTGTCAGGAAGCAAATTTCTTGTCAGCGGGGTATTCTTGGGGCCCCCAAGGTGAGGCAGATATTTTGAATGATTACTTTTAAGGTAGAGGTATTTTTATTTATTTACTTATTTTGGCGGTGTTGGGGATTGAAATCTGGGTCTTGTGCATGCTAGATAAGCACTCTACCACTGAGCTAAACTCGCAGCCCTGGTAGAAGTGTTCTTATGGGAATGCTTTGCAGATTCAGGAGAATACCAGGGGCACTTCTAGTAAATTCTAGGTTTGTTTTTTTGGGGGAGTACTTGTGGATTGAACCCAAAGGTGCCTCATCACTGAGCTATACCCTAGCCCATTTTCATTTTTTATTTTTTTAAAATATTTTTTAGTTGTAGACAGACATAATAACTTCATTTATTTATTTGTGTTTTTAAATGTGGTGCTGAGGATCGAACCCAGTGCATCACATGTACTGGGCAAGTGCTCTGCCGCTGAGCCACAACCCCAACCAACCCTTTATTTTTTATTTTGAGAGAGGATCTTGTGAAGAAGCTGAGGCTGGTTTCAAATTGCGATCCTCCTGCCACACTCACTCTCCTAAGTCTTTGGAATTACAGGTGTGGGCCACCTTGCCCGGCAGATTCTGTTTCTTAATTTGAAAGGCAGAGTGCAGAATCTTAACTGAATAAATTCTTTGTTGTGATAATGCTCGTGTCAGTCCGTATGTATCAGTGTCATTGATCTTTATATTTTTTGGTACTGGGGATTGAACTGGGAATTGAACCCAGAGGAGCTTTACCACTGAGCCTTGTCCCCAGAACCTTTTTAATTTTTATTTTGAGACAGGGTCTCATTAAGTTGTTTAGGGCCTCACTGTGTTACTGAAGCTGTCCTTGAATTTACAATCCTGCCTCAGCCTCCCTAGTCTCTGGGATTATAGGTGTGTGCCACCATGCTCAGCATACGTCATTGATCTTCTTAAGAGCAAAGTCTTAGATTGACTTGGAGACCTAACCTGAAAATGCTGAAATCTGCCTGATGGATAAAAGGTGATGCAGTCATCATTTCTCATTAAAATGCACCACAGCTAGACATGCAGGGAAAAAAAAGTCTTCCAGCTGAAAAGCAGTTATTACTTTATTATCACCACAGAATTTGAAATGATTTCTACAGTGAATGGTCAAATTTATTTTTACTTAGCTGAGAAAAAAGTTTGAATAATTAAGTCAAAATCTTTTTCTCTTTCTCTCTCTCTCTCTCTCTCTTTTTTTGTGTGTGTTTTTCTGGAGCAGTACATCCTTATGGGGAAACCAGCCTAGGATAGTGATTTCAGTGAGTATTAATTAGGTGATTTCAATAAGACTGCTATTCTTGGTTGAATTTAGCTCCAAATGGATGAAACGTGGCCCAAGAAAAACTTAACTTTTTTGAAATCTTATTAGTTTGATTTAAAATGAGCTTCGTTGTTGACTTCCTTTGCCATTAATTAAATACTTATAGTCCTTCAATTCTTGGTATTTAATATGCCCAGAATCCTTTCGGCTGTAGGGGTTTGGCAGGGAAAAATCTAGTAATGCCAGTAGTTTCACTAAAGATTTTCTTATTCTTCTTTAAACAGAGAAATAATCTTTCTAGCCTCCGGGATGCATTCTGGAAAATGTTACATTTTAAGTATACTTTAAAAGTCTAAGGCCAAGACTTTTTTTCAACTAGATAAGGATTCTGATCAGCAGAAAATTGTATTTTTTAATTTTAAGCATATAAATTTGAATCAGATAAATGTACAATTAGTTAATTCTTTTTATTAAGTTAAAGTGCCTTGGCACAAAACTAAAATGGATAACCAATATTATGGTTTGGCATATATCTAATTACATGGAAGCAAAATACTGTCTTATATTAGTGGAAATATAATACCGTCAATTTTATTCAGATGTAGATTATAAAACTAAGTAATAGTTGCTTAGTATTTCAAGAATGTTAGTAACTATTACAAAAATTCAGTGTTTACTAACTCTCTCTTCCCTTTTCGTGGTGCTGGGGATGGAACCCAGGGCTTTGTGCATGGCATCTACCACTGAGTTACATCCTCAGCCCTGTGCCTAATATTTTTCTGGTTACCATAAATTATAATACTGAATAATGCTGGTCACTATTCAAACAAAGTCAATTAAGAATTGATAGTATAATACTTCCATTGTTGAATACCGAGTTTAAGCAAGACCTATTTGAAGTGCATCTCCTCCATCATACATGCACATACCTGTAAAATATGTTGCAGTTGCAGTGCACTTTATTTTTTTATTTTTTTATTTTTTGGTACCGGGGATTGAACTCAGGGGCACTCGACCACTGAGCCACATCCCCAGCCCTATTTTGTGTTTTGTGTAGAGACAGGGTCTCACTGAGTTGCTTAGCGCCTCGCCATTGCTGAGGCTGGCTTTGAACTCGCGATTCTCCTGTCTCAGCCTCCCTGAGTGCTGGGATTACAGGCTTGAGCCACCGCGCCCG